>JABAJZ010006852.1:15212-38635 GCA_018857265.1 Termitomyces sp. T32_za158 | reverse complement strand
CTCAGTATTGAAGCGGACGCCTCAAGTCCGCAATCAGACTCGGTATATAGGACGTCCTTTCCTGTCAACCTCTGCTCCCGTACGTGGATCGGAATATCGCTGCCTGCGCGAGTATCCCATGAATCCCCATGTCCCTTTATTGTTCTTGTACTTGAAGGGACCGCGCGGTGCTAAACCGAAGAAACGACGCAGGCGTTCCCCAAACGAAAGCTGAGAATAGCCTGGCGCATATGTACCATAAGTGGCATAAGCAGGTTGCTGCGAGGGTGATCAGGGTGAACACAATGAAGGAGATGAGATAAGGTACCATTACGACTGGAGCAACGGCAGGAGCAATTATTGTCTGGCTATGAGAGTGATGATGACCGTGACGGCTGCCGCTACGGCTACGACGGCGGCTATGGTGACTGTAATGACTGCCTTGAGGTGGGACCAGGACTTCTGGCTGGCCCAAATATGCGCCAGCCGTCGGTGCGTATCCAGCATTGTACCCATTGGAGGCTGCATAAACAACGGGTTGTTGTGATTGGACAGTATACACGGACCCTTGAGGAGGATAGTAGGCAGCCATTCGTCACAGTTCGTTAAAATGTACAGGATAAGTAGGGACAAGTTCAAGAAGAATTTGTCGCAGCGCGTTTCGAGTGTCTCGGGGATACAGAACATCATTTGATTATCTGATCAGCAGACATCACGGCCTTATCGCAGAAATGTAGGTCGACAGACTGTGGCTTCTCAGACTATGCCTAAATAAATCTGAAGTACATCTTCCTTCGTGCCAACGAGCAAGATGTAACAGATACGAAACTGAACAGTCCTCTGCAGTTATATATCCTACTCCATGGCGTCAGGAAAATCGCCTTCATCAAGATCAGGAGGCTATACATGATGGTAAATCAGCTGAGACTCTTTGGTGCATCAGAAACATACCTCTTTTGGTTCTTCATCTTCTCCATACTGCATTGTGTAGTCTATGTGGCTAATTACTGTCTCTAGCGAGTCAGAATTGGTTAGATCAAGGGGTAAAAAGGACACAAGTGGATGGTCCTCAATCTAGAAGAATTATCAGTACGATATTCAGATCTCCATCTTAACACATACGAGCTGTACAATAGCTTGATTGAGAGCATGGAATCGCGGATTAGATGGATTGGCCTGCGATCCATGACTTGTCGCGAGTAACATAGGATCCGGATCTAGATACCTAACGAAGTGACCTCAGCGCAGGGCAAAGTTGGCACAGTAAAAAGAATACCGAGCTATGTTCTTACGACCTCGCAGTCCATTTCTAGCTCCACCGGAAGGATCTTCTGAATTAGCGGTTACAAGATCCATTTTCGACATGATATTAATCCAGGGAATTTCGAGATTGACCATGGCAGACATCGCTGAGAGCACACCACTGGCCAAAACTTTTACTGGATGAGAAGATGCTATAAACGACCTAACACACCTGAAGAACTTGTATCTGTCCTCCATAAATTGTGACTCTATGAGATAAACGGCACACATGCGAATTCCGAGTCTTTGCAGGTCTCGTACGAGCGTTGGGAGAAACGGATGATGGGTGTACAATTCAATCTGGCCTGCTCGTCTTGTTATGATGGGGAATCTTAGAATCAGGTCTCTCTTCACCTGGGCAGTCAATGATAAGATAATCATCCTCAAATCCACCGAGCTCTTCTTCTAGCCAATCCATGTTTTGCAGGAGATATCTGCGTCCCATGTGAAGTTGCTCATTTGTGCCCGTCGCCGTCACATGGATTCACTCACTCACTCGAAGCAGTAGACAAGACCACCATTCGGGCCGTATCCAAGTTCATTCATTACATCCTCCAGGTTTATTAAGTCCCGAATGTCAATGACGGGTGCATACTCGAAACTGTTGGTGTCTGCAGCAGGATCGAGATTAACCAGATGACAAGTTCGCTTGGACGCTTGGAGATGAGTGACAAACGAAGCGCTAAATGTCGATTTCCCAGCGCCCGCAGGGCCCGTCACTAGAACTGCATATCGCATAGTCTTTGGTCAGATGTTTGCAAGTTTTTTGGAAGTCGGGGCGCCGATCATCAATCAGAAACAGGTTTTGTTCCCACGGTCGACGAGCACAATCTCAAGTGCTGCCATGTCGAGGCCACCGCTTAATCCAGAGCAGAGTACGGCCGGGATCACAGTCGATCCTTTGACCCTCGAACGCGTCATCCCAGAATCCAAACGCTCAGACGGAACGTGAGTTTTGTTCATCCTGTCTCTCGTATCACCACATTATATCTTGAACCTATCTTAAGCGTTCGCAAGCAAATAAAGATTCGTCCAGGATTTACGCCGCAGGAAGATGTCCGGAGATTTAGAGGAACGCGTCAGGCGCAGATGGATGCCAATGCCTTGCCCAAGGGACACATCATTGGTTGGGTGCCACCTTCACAACCCGCAGCGTCTGATGGAAAGCCTATGAGCAAGGCTGCGAAGAAAAATGCAAAACGAAGAGAGGCGAAGAAGGAGGCGAAGAAGGAGGACGTGCCGGAGAACTGGGATGACGATGAGGCCAGTGATGCTAAGGCAGTCGAGAGGAAAGCGACTCCCACCCAATCATCATCCATTCAATCCCCTGCATCCAATGACGCGTCTACCAGTACGCAGGAGCTTACGGCGAAGCTCGAGAAACTCGAGGTCAAGTAACACTATACCGGCATTCACTGAAATCACTATCACTTCTGTATGACCAGATTAATTATGTGTATAAGTACTAGAATGACGATGCGAGGTATATATACAGATAGTGCTACAAATGAATTATCATGCGGTATGCATGAGTGGATCACACATCTATGAATCTAAATGTGGCTATGGGCTCTGCCCGGGCCTGGTGTATTATGAAGAATGCGAACCATTGCTGGAATCCGCGGAAGAGTCCGATGAAGTTGGTGGGGATGGCGTGTGTGGTCCGTGTTTTGGCCGAACCTCCATCAGGATGATGATGAAGATAACAAATGCAGTCAGAGTAACTGAAACGTCATGGATGCAAGTATACGTACTCGTGCTTCAAAGTGTCAACATCTTCCTTCATCTTCACATCTAACCGATCGACTTCACGACGCAAGGCAGTTGTGGAAGCGCTTATTGCCGCCGAATCATTCTTCGTCATCATTGTGATCTCTGCGCGCAGTTCGGAGAGTGCGGCGCGAAATAGGTAGGCTTGCTTGAGAAACATGAGTATAAGAGACGCTTGAGAAGTATCAGTTACTGGGTACATTGTCGAGGTCCTTCGCTGTTAGCCCGTCTGAACGCACTCTACTTATGCGATCGACAAGAAGTGCACGTGAAGCACGCATAAGGCTACGCGCCGTTTGCTCCGGAAACGTCTTCTCCAATGCGACAAAGAAAGAGTGTGTATGAAATGGTGGGTTGGTGTATGTCGGGCGGGGATCGTGTGCGAACTCGGTAGAAGGGACGCTTGTTATTGGAGATATGCTATTCATAGGCAGATCCCGTGTATACGTAGATTTTGACCGCGTCAGGCTTGAACCTGACTCAGAGCCGTCCCCGATAGCAAAAGACTGAGAAGGACTGCCAGGCAGATCTTGTGAACGTGCAAGGGATATAGAGCCAGGAGGATCAGTACTACTGGTTGGAGGGTCTGCAATTGTTTGGTCATGCAGGAATCGACAAGCTCGCCATTGGGTATGAAGCCAGAGTGACGGCACGGGGGGTTTGTCCGGTGCAGCCAGACGACAAACCCGGGACAGGTTACGCAACATCGAGTTGTTCCGGGAGATGAACGTTAGTGGATAACCCGTGTTGATGGCTGTTGAAACCCCTCGCCGTCTCAATACCAGAGTTCAGCCCGGTCCAAGTGTTTCTTCAATTCCTCCGTCACGTCAGGTACAGTTGCTGGTAGAATAATCAATCAACCCATCACACCGCCCGCTCGCATGACTAACGTCTAATCCGGGAGGCCCGGGGTGACGACCCGGACTTATTAAAGGTCGCGTTGCGCTGGGATCCTTCTCAAGAGATACCCACAGTATCCATCAAGATGTCTAATTCGCAAAAATCTACTCCTGCACCAAAACCAGGGAAGCTGACCTTGTACAGCAATCACCTTACGCCCAATGGCCTCAAAGTATCAATCTATCTCGAAGAGCTCCGCGCCAAAGACCAGACTCTCTTCGAATCCATAAAGTGGTCTTTTCAAGTGTCAAGGTTTTCGCGTTCTAAAATTCATGTATAGGCTTGAAAGGGTTGATCTGGCAGCAGGAGCACATAAGGTGAGGAATGATTAGTTTTGAACGACTCGATTCCTGAAAGTGTCTGGTTATCAGCAACCCCAATTCCTTAAAATGAATCCCAATGGCCGCATCCCAGTTCTCGTTGACCACAATGCCGACAACTTCCCCATCTTCGAGAGTGCAGCGATCCTATTATATCTAGAACAGCACTTCGACAAGAAGAAGGCGTTCTCTTTCGACGCAGAAAAGAACCCGAAGGAATATAGTTCTATCCTGCAGTGGATCTTTTTTGCTGTAAGGAACGCACACGTCTGAAATTTATAGCCATTGATCATCTTTTTCTGCATTAGCATGGTGGCCTCGGTCCGATGCAAGGCCAAGGTCTGTCTAATTCATATTACGGGTGTAGTCAGTACTGACTTTGAATCAGCTCACTACTTTCTGCACTATTCTGTGGAGGATATTCCTTTCGCTAAAACTAGTCAGTCACCATCGATGATCCCTTTGTCAACAATTTCTTATATCCACTACAGGATATCAAGAGGAAGTGAAGAGACTCTATGGTGTGCTGGAGGCGGGCCTGGCCGACCGTGACTGGCTCGTTGGTCCGGGACGCGGACGTTACACCATAGCCGATATGAATGCCTTTCCGTGGTCAGTTGAAATGCAGTCGAAGCTGCACTTATCATTGATGTAACGTTTTGTAGGGTCCGGCTGCACACTCGAGCTGGAGTCGAGACCCTCGATAAATGGCCAAATCTCAAAGTACGATTCCTCATACTGCACTCAAATGCTGACTTATGTGAAATCCTAAGGCTTGGTTTGCGCGTATTTCTGAACAGCCAGGAGTGAAAGCTGCTATCAAGTCTGTGGCTATATAGTGTTATCCGGTTTGCATGTCCTGAATATAGAGCGCGTTTTTGCAAATCCTTGAAATATCATTATATTAAGCAGACTGGTTTTCACTTTATTCGGACCGACGGCTCATCTGATGCTAAATACATGGCAAAAATCGAACTGTACATTTAAGCCTTTCCAACTTCAAGGCCCTTCTGAACTGCAGGCCTGGCAAGGGCGCGTGCCAGCCATGCCTATATGTCAACGTAAAATCTGTAAGCTACCTGAAATGCAACGTTTCGTACCTTGACATTTGGAAATTCGTCGAGATTCTCAATACCTGTGAATGCATGGCCGCGGACCCTTTGCACACAAAATTAAGTTGGCGCCTAAATTGAAAATGCTTGCGCGTTTCAGCTTACCAAGGGAATGTCTTGATATCTGCAATCGTTAATTTACCCCTGCCTGGACCAGCGAGCCAATCACGGTCTTTAAGACGAATTTCTAGGACACCATACAGGCGTTTAGTTTCATCGAGATAACCTGCAGCATATTGACTTGGACCGCAAAGACCACGAATGGAAGAACACACGTTTCTTGGCGTAGGGTATGTCCTCTTTGGCAAAGCGGTTGAAATGGTTTGCTACATATCATATTTAGGACATGGTACCACAACGAGATGTTTGGGACATGGCCCACATTGGCCTTGCATAGGGCCGACACCTCCGTGCTACTTGATCGGTGAACATATAAAGAAAAACGTACAGATCTCCTGCTTACAGCAAAGAAAGTCCATTGAAGTATCTCACTATACTCATTGGGGTTCTTTATAGGATCGTACCACAGTTTGAAATCCTTGTCGTAGTTGTGAGCCAAGTACAACATAATCGCAGCCGTCTCAAAAACGGCAAAATTGTTACGGCGGCGGTCGATTAGAGCAGGGATACGCCCGTTGGGGTTGATTTTAATAAACCATGGTTCCTATGAGGATGTAAGTAAGTATCAGCTTCCGGATGTTCTTGGATAAAAGTCAGATGGGACCTTCTGAATATCCTTCGAAATGTCAACCCTCTGGACACTGATGGAAATAGTGATCTCGAAGTCTGATTAATGAACGTAGAAATCAGGACTGACTCGTAATCTAGTTCAGGGTATACGGCCTTGAGTTCCTCCAAGAAGACAGAAACTTGGAAGCCGTTGGAGGTAGGCCAGGTGTAAAGCAGAAAAGGCTTGTTCGAAGTGGACATCGCTGACAGAGGTTCTTGTCTAAGGCATGGGAGTGTTTAGAAAGGAATTTTATAGGGAGAGACCGCGTGTGACATCATCGAAAGTTTAAATTTACAAATCAATCTTCTTTCGCGGATTTCAAAAGCACGTTCCCATCCAGAAATTGGCGCGAGAAAACATACATATTTAACTTTCAGATAAGGCACCACGGGACGTCTCAACAATGGACGCTGGTCCCATGCTGTTTTTGCAACGATAGGCATTCACGTATTTATGGGCTAGGTACATTCCTCTCTTCTGTCCTTTGGGGTGAATATTCGAACTGCGAGCCGACGATGTTTCCTCGAAAGCGCTTCCTCATGTCAAGCTAAAAGAGTGTGAATGATGGGATGGCTCAAACAGATAATAATGATACCCACCATTCCCCGTTTGCACTCAAATGTCGCTTTTCGAAGCGACTGACATTCCTCTGGAAGTTCCTGAACATGGTGTTTTAGGCATTCAGAAGGGAGGTTGCCTTGTTGTGTAACGCAATCAGACCGCATTAAGCAATCCTTTAGTGCTGCGATAAGATTCTGACACGAAGAAGCCATTGAAAAGGCTCAGGCGGTTGCCGTTGTGCGTCCTACGACCACTTGTTTAGTCGTAAGTGATTAAGAGGCGTTGAGTCATGTGACATTTTCTTCTTACTTACTCTCAACCATGTCGCGATTTCTCCGTATTCTTCCCAGGAGCTTCCCGACTGTAGCTCCTGTTCCACATAGAGCTGTACTCTCGCTCGGTGGTTCTGATGTCTCCGAATTTCTCAACGGAATTCTCGCTTCGCATGTAACGGAACCCAAATTACCCCGTTATTCTGTATTTCTGAATGCCCAGGCACGCACGGTCGTCTACTTAACCAGTGCAACGTTAAAATTAAAGATCTGCTCTGTTCCAGGGAAGAGTTCTTTATGATGTCTTTTTGTATACGTCGTTGGATGCCATGGGCAAACCTATCTATCTCTTGGACTACGATTCGCGACCTTCAGATGCCCCTTCATTGATCTCCTTACTCAAGCGATATGTGCTTCGCTCCAAGGTGAAAATAAGAGACGTGTCTGAAGAATATGATGTCTGGGCTTCCTGGGGAAATCCAATGATTTCACAACTGACAAGACGGTGGTCACAGACTCATAGTGGTGTTATTCAGCCTAATTGGGAAGGGGCTGAATGGCCATGGGGTAACAAGAACGAATCAATTCTGGACAGAAGAGCACCAGGCATGGGAAAACGTTTTATTGTCAAGAAGGGTACACTTCGTATGTGTTTTCTTAATGCAGCGCCCGGCCTTATTTAAACGACTCATCCGGATAGCACAGGAAATTTCTGACCACGAACAAGCTTCCTCTGACGCGTATACTCTGCACCGGATTCTCACTGGTGTGCCCGAAGGACATGAAGATCTGCCCGCCATGCAAGCATTTCCCATCGAATCCAATCTTGATATAATGGGTGGATGTAATCAAATATGTATATTTGTTTTGAGCTCAATCGCTGATTTTTTTTTCTCGCTAGTGGACTTTCGGAAGGGTTGTTATGTAGGCCAAGAGCTTACCGTGCGGACATACCACACAGGATCTGTTCGCAAAAGGATTCTTCCTGTCGTAATTGGTAAGCCGGGTGCTCTGTAAGTCTTTCTTGTCTCGCTGTTATCAAGTGATATCTCAAACATCTTCATTTCCTCAGACCTGATCATACTGTAACACCTTCATCACAAGCTCCTTCATACCCTTCTGGCATTAGCATTTCGTCCATACATATTCGGAATTTAGAAGGCGCTCGCTCGTTGCCTCGACCACGTGGGACTGGCAGGTTGTTGACATCTAGCCAAGGCATAGGGTTAGCTTTATTGCGCCTTGAACAAGTAGAAGCGGTAGAACAAGGCGAGCTCAGCTTGAGATTCAATGTTGACAGCGGGCCGAGCGAAGGGACATGGGAGATACAGCATTGGTGGCCAGATTGGTGGCCACGACGAATAGAAGAGTCATCAGAGGCTGCCGTTTCCGAACATTAGAGAAATTAATCTATGTGCATGCTGTCCTTAGAAATAAAATATGGATAAAATCGTTTCTTGTCAGATAGGTGATTCGATGGTGACTGAAGCGAAGACGTATTCCCCGTCATGGCTGACGGAAACATGGATGGGACCAATCCTGTCCCTGTTGACAAGTGCAAGAGGATGGTATCCAAGAATAGGTTTGTGATCTTCGCCTAAACCACGATATGACAATTCTTTCCAGGTTGGTTGCACGATAGGATACATAGCCTTGTATGCGGCCTCTTTGACAGCCCAGCTAGAAACGTAGTTGGGAAGTGTACTGAGCGGAGAAAGACTCAACTTACCGAACCGCCAGGAAACGAGTTCTTCGAGTTATGTCCGACGCAGGCAATGATTGAAAATCTAAGGCCTCTGCCTGACTAAGGATACGAGCAGGAAGTCGAGAACTTCTACGCTGAAACAGAGCAGCAATTCGAGGCAGATGAAGAACATCCACGCCGATACCCAAGATGGCCATCAAGAGTCGGGCCAAAAAACTTTTTATGTAAGTAACTCAGATCTATAATTTGTTCTATTTTAGATGTGTCTCTCCATCATGGCAGCTCCTTCAACGGTCTATATAGCAGCCGCTACTAACAGGCATCCACAAGCAGCCGCTATATCCAGAAATTCCCTCGCTGTAATCGGTTCAACCAACTTGGTTGCACTATGGGACATCTCTGTGCGTCATTTGGAACTATCTTGTAGGGGATGTATCTCACTGATCAATCAAGAACGAAACTGACCGTGGAATACACGAGACTCTTCCAGGACACGAAGGTCTTGTGACATGTGTGCGATTCTTGTCAGATACAGCATTCCTCAGTGCAGACGATCGTGGAGTACTTATACTTTGGCGGAAACTTGGGTCACAGGCATGCATGTTATATACGATTCACCTCAAATCCCTAATATATTCCGACTGCTATATAGTGGGAATTGACTGGCAAGATTCAAGCTCATGAGAAGGCAGTGTCCTCTCTACATGTGCTTGACGACCTCCTTGTCACTGGGTCATCAGATGCTTCTGTGAAGATTTGGAGAGTAGAATCTCGTGCTGATGGTGTAGGCGCGTTGCAGAAACCCTTCTGAAGACAAGAATCTCATTCTACGCCACAGATGACTTTGTCTGTGAACAGACTATTCCATTAGGAGGACGGTATCCTCTTGCTCTTGCGCTAACACATCTCCCTGGTTCGAAAGGTACATTTCTATTCATGACTTAGACGAGGTTAGTTTGATCCAATTTATTTAGCACTGATTCTCGCTATCTCTGGTACGGACAGTAAAATACACATTTGGACACGATCGGACAACCTCGTATGTCCTTCCTTTTTCATGAATCTGAGAGGCTTCCGATCTCAACTGACTTATCCTTAGTTCGTACATGCATCCTTACTTGCAGGTCACGAAGACTGGGTAAAAACACTAGATTTTCAGAATCCAAGTACGAAGGGACAACCTCTTCTTTTGGCTTCAGGTTCACAGGACGCGACCATTAGACTTTGGAATATAGAACCATGGAGTAGTTCTACGTCTCAAAAGAATCAATCGGACAATCTGAGCGACGAACTCCTCGATGCCTTTGAGGCGTCATTTAGTGATGTCGGCGAGGCTGAGGAAGGTGGAAAACAGATATCATTAAAGCGACATATTCTAACTATCAAAGGTGACCAAGGAATGTGAGTTGTTTCTCCAGCTTTCCTTTTTCCTAAGTCTTCTTCTTCCCAGCTTGCAGCAATATTCGATCACATTCGATGCCCTACTCGTTGGACATGAGGCAGGAGTTACCTCCCTCGCCTGGAAACCCCAGTCTATTCATTCTGAACCGACATTATTATCAACTTCTACAGACTCATCGGTGATACTATGGTCTCCATCGACCGTAGTCGCGTCAACTAAAGAAGGTTCGACGTCCATTTGGATCAACAGACATCGTTTTGGAGACATCGGCGGGCAGCGGCTCGGAGGCTTTGTTGGTGGCGCATGGGCAAGGAATGGCGAAGAAGCTTTGGCGTGGGGCTGGGCGGGGTCTTGGAGGCGTTGGAAATGCATTACACCTGCAAAAATTACTCACGAAGAGGTATGGTTGGAAGTAGGTGCTATCAGCGGGCATAACGGACCGGTCAAAGGTCTTGACTGGAGCCCTGCAGGGACATATCTTCTTTCTGCTGGGTAGTATTCCTTCATTCTCCTCAGTCATTGTTGACTCACTTTTCATTTCACAGTCTGGACCAAACAACAAGAGTACACGCAGCAATGTCCGACTCCCGCAAAGGAGATCTCGAGTGGCACGAGCTCAGTCGTCCCCAAATTCACGGCTATGATCTACTTGATGTCGCGTTCATCGATCCTGTGAGATTTGTGAGTATCGCGGATGAAAAAGTCGCTCGAGTTTTTGGGGCTCCACGCAATTTCATCGACATCTCTGAAGAACTGGGGGTTGCAAAATTCACCGAGAGTGAAGTATGTCTTGTGCTTGATTTTACTGATTACATCACTGACATCTTATAGCATCAACGTCCTCTTGCTGCCAATGTGCCGCCTCTGGGATTATCAAACAAGGCAGTGGAAAATAGTTAGTCATTACTCTTGTGCATCTGATCTCTGATTGAGTATCCGTGTCCAGCGCAAGCATCGATAAGCGTGCGTGAAACACAAGGAAGGAGGCCTTTTGAAGGAGAACTGGCTTCTACCACTCTTTGGCCAGAAATCGAGAAAATTTTCGGCCACGGTTACGAGGCGAGACTCCGTTCTGTCTATCCTGTTTTGTCGATAATGATAAGTTTTCTTTCGTAGTCAATGACTCTGACAGTTTCCCCGAAAAAACGTTTCCTCGCGACTGCATGCAAAGCGACAACCTCCGAGCACGCTGTTGTCCGAGTCTATGACACAATAAAATATCAGCCCGTTGGACAGCCACTCGCAGGTCATTCTCTAACAGTAACGCGGATCGCTTTCAGCCCCGACGAAAAATTTGTTCTCACCGTGTCAAGAGATAGGTCTTGGAGACTTTTTGGAGCTCAGGACAGCGGCGGTGAGTCATATTTGTCCTATTAATACCTGTCTTGTTCAGGATTCCTTTAGGTTTCGTCCACGTAGCTGCAGATAAGTCCCATGGAAGAATCATATGGGACTGCGCGTGGGCTAGCGAAGGAGATATATTTGCAACTGCTTCACGGGACAAGACTGTCAGTATTTCTCTCGGCTGACACTGAACTCCAGCTCAGGATGATCCCTGCAGGTAAAAATATGGCAACAACAAGAAGAAAACAAGTGGTTAGCTGCTGATATCATCAAGACCAGCTCACCTGCAACTGCAGTTGCATTTACATCCTACCATCGGTAAATCAGACTTATGGATTCTCCACAATGCTTACAACTCTTCGACAGACGCCGGCTCGCTGTTGGATTAGAAACTGGCGAAATCCTCGTGTTTTCCGCCCCAATCACCTCTACGACACCTTGGCGCTTAGATACGACAATTCCATCAAGGTTTGGGGATTGATTCTCAAAAGAATTGACACAGAAATTGATTCCATTGCAGACTTGCACACGTCGATCAAATCCACCGACTTGCATGGCAGCCCGCGCAATCTGACGCCTTGGCAAGACTCGCGAGCTGCAGCGAGGATGGTACAGTAAAGATATCAATTGTTCCAATGACTATCGAGTAACAATGATTCCAATGATCGCGGATAAGAGAAAGGATATGATATACAATATGTGAGACGAGGGGTTTGAACACCCAGATGATTACTTGGTAAGGACACAAAATTGTACGTGATAACAAGTTTAACGGAGATAAGAGGTGCGATATAAGGGTATCAAACAATGGGCGTGGTGGGCAGAGGATCAATGAGAAAGACAAAAGAAAGCAGACATGGTGTCGGTAAGGATACAAAAGGCATCGCCGGGTCATAAGCCCAAGGTTTACACGATATCGCGGAGAGACATGGGAACTTCTGGCTGTGGAAAGGTTGAGTCATTGATCATAGTAGCAAGCAAAAATAGACTTACACATTTAATCCTGGAAGGAAGTAATATGTCGGTTAGGCCGTCATACGGAAAAATCAATCAGAAGACTCACTTGTAAAAGCACTCTATGGACCGTAACATTTCAACATCTCCCCCAGTCGCAGTCACGAAATTCACAACGACACCCGCTCGGAAATAGTTAGACGCAATCGCAGGGGCAACACTGAGTCCAAGGTTGGTAAGCATTTAGAAAGACATGAGGAAGGGCATGTTTTACCGGTGTGCGTATTCTTCAACAGCTTTAGGAAGATCTTGAAGAAACCATCGGCTTTTCTAGCAAACTTGACATGGGGAGACACTCACCATAATTAATGATAAGAGGAACGTGAGAAATATCAGAGGTTTTAACTTGGACGTCATAAACGACCAGGACTTTGATAATCGGTCGAGTGATAACAGCGGTGGTATTCCTAAATTTGTTCAGAGCAGCCAGCTTGGTTCCTGCATTCATGTCGCCATGCTGTTGGGCCATCAAAGAAAGATTCAGCCACGGAAGAATACAAAAAGGCTTACTAAAGGGACGGCTTCCAGACCTCGACTCGCTAGTTTATACACAACGGAATCCAGTGAAGTCATGCCGCCGACGTGGACAATTGCTTGATTGACCTCAACATCCTCAAAAAGGTCCGCCAAAGCATCAAGCTTCCACTCTCTGGCTTGAGCTGTCTCGGCACTGGACGAGGCACCTCTTCCGGAACCAATGATGCCGAGTCCACCACCGGGTGCTACAGCATTGGGATCTGCTCGACCGCTAGCTGTGAAAGCCAAGTATAGATAGTATTGACGAAGACCACGAGATCCTTGACCGCTGTCTGCATGTGTAACGTTGCCGTCGCGTCGGACGAGAACACGGACAGGCTCTCGGAGTTGTATGGCAGAAGCAAGGTTCAAGACATCTTGAGGAACTGTATTGGAAAAAAGAGCAGTTTGGCGTTCAATCGCAAGAGAACCATTCGGTAAGGCCTCAGAAGTAGATGAAGGTCCTGGTACAGCAGAGAATCTGCGGCCCTGGTTCTGGAAAGGAGAAACGATGCCATTATTTGGCTCGACGTTATTATGATTGCTGAATGGATTGATGTTGGGAGTTGTGCCTGAGTTTGGCGTCCCAACTGGGCGTGAACGAGGAGGGGGAAGAAGTTTGACTATATTGAAGACGAAATCATGCAATTTTCGAGCGATGAGCTGGTCAACTTCATCTAAGACAAGGAAACAGACCTCGGCACCAGAAAGTCCGCCGGAAGTGGAAAAGAGGGCATGGAGCTTCTGAGGGGTACCACAGATAATGTGGGGCATATTCTGTTGGAGGAGTCGCAACTCTTGAGTCAAGTCTGTACTGGCAGACGTTGCTCCGACTCCAAGTGCAGAACGGACTCCAATTGGCCCTCCTAGATCTCGTATCATACGCTGTGCCTGCGTTGCCTGATCCACTGTAGTGGAAATCAAAATAACAGTTGGACCACGATTGGGACGAGCACTGATGTTCGTGACAGCAATTTGAATCGCTGGAATGACATATGCAGCAATCCTTTCTTGTGTAGGAGGTGCCTGGGCAATGATATCGGAGCCTCGTAACAGAAACGGTAATGCGCGCTGTTGTATCTTGTTTGGTGGACCGACCCTGATGCAGATGTGATAAGTTGTGGAGAAAGTTACGAATGTACGCGAGCTCACCCAAACTTGGTGAGTGATCTCAGAAGTTCAGGTGCCAAAGACAGCTGCTCCCACTTGGAGATCACCGGACCAGACTCTCGAGGCAAGCCGTTGACGAAATTATCACCTTGGGAATCCAAGGTCTGACGAGAATATAAGGCATTGTCTCTTAACGATGTGGAGTAACATACCCCAGACGAGTCTCGACGGAGAAGGCTTGTGACCGAGCGACGCTTGTCCCGCATGATACTGTCTTGTCGGCCAGCATTTGGATCCAGAGGTCTCATCGGTAAATCAAGGTTACCAGCCGACCATGTTCGCATTGGAGAATTAGAATGGCGTGTCATTGACCTTAGTGCTGATCCATGACCAAGAGCAACTGGGTTCGAAGGAGGTATTGTCTGATTCGGAGCGATGTCACCATGTTGAGGGTTCATAGCTACAATGGAGTTACTCCGTAAGTCGGTGTTTGTGGACTGCATTTGTTGTGTCTGTATCGCAAGGAGCTGCCCAACGGAAGAAGTCAAAGTGTTCAACCGTTGGGATATCGAGGATATGTCATCAGACGGTGCTGCTTGATTGGGGGCAATATTTCCCAACGATGGTCGTGGATTCAACCTAGGGCCGCTTAGCTGAGGCGAAGAAAAGTTATGTCCATTCGAATTCGCAGGAGCAAAAGGATCTTTGAATTCGGGCTGAGATAAACCGCCCAAGGAACGTTCGACGAGTAGATTGACTTTATGCTGGACATCACCAATGTTGCGTTGCAGCTCCCGTGTGACGTATTCGCACTGCACCAGACGGTTCAAGATGTCATGGATAATGGGTGAAGCTTTCAATTGAGCTTCAGAGCTCGAAGGAGAGTCACCAATGGGATTGAATTGGCTGCCGGAGCCCAACGAAGAAACAGGCGATGATGAGGTATGCCCACCATAAAAAGACGCTCCATTGTGATACACGGTAATCGGCGGTGTCGAAATGTGTTCACGACCTTGTTGTCGGAGAGGAAAGAAGGAAGCTTTAAGACCTTGATTTTCAGCTCCTCCAGAAGTCGGCTCAGGCGTCTCTAGACTATCATCGCTTTCGGGTAAGGTGTCCAAGCTTCCCACAATGCTCGATTCTCTCGTAACTCTGTTCTCTATTCCTGGATGTACCTTACTTGCGTCAATTGGGCGATACGTCGGTGATTGTTGAGACCGTTCGCATGGCTCCGGAGACGGTTTTGGCATGGAGTCCAGAGTACTGTCAACCAGGGGGCTCGGGGACGAGGTGGCAGAGCGGTATTCAGAGGACGAAACAGACAAAGAGCGCCGTTCCTGTTGACGCAACGTGTGGTGAAATCCCAGCCCCAATCCACTTCCAGCCTCGTCGTCAACACCGCGCAGCCCCCCAGGGAAGAAAGGCATGCAGGCAGGATTGAGGGCTGCACTCTGCGCCATAGTTTAAATAGGCAGAAAGCAACTAGTTTGCAACAATCAAACCACAAGGAAAAGTTCGCCATGGATGGCAGTGGTTGGTAAGCTGTTGATTTCTGACAACTGAAGGGATTGATCTTACCACGACGGTCGTAGAAACAAAGGTAACTACACCGCTTCCATACAGACAGGGTCAAACAATGGGCAAGCGAAAGGCCACTGTAAGTCTCGGGCAATGGTTGTGAGGGTTGGTGTGACACGCTGGCAGGCTAGCCGATCTCATCAAATCTGGGGAAAGCATCAACAATTGGCTTTTGAATGGATCAGAATCAATTATGATTTGCATGTACAACATAGTGAAATGAGACAACAGAGAAATAATCCACGTAAATATCAAGAACGATAATATAAGCGACTTTATAGTATGCACTTGGCGAACGAGACACCAAAGATATTGTGGCGATCATCAGGATCTATCAATAGAGTGGGCTCCGCGGCCAGTCTGAACAAAGTACGACTGTAAATGCAACAAATTTGAACAGATATTTGTCCACACACCGATTGGGAGCTCTCCGAAGTCGATTTGGCAAACCCAGATGTACTGGAAGTCGAGGTAAGTGACGCTCGTAAACCAAAACAATTGAACTTACTTTGTGCCTTGCGCAAAACTTCTGGGAGCTCACCCGGTAACTTGGTCACCTATTGATTAGGGCATCAGACAAAAAGAAATTTCAACAAAAGTCACATACAAGGATTTTTCGCCCGTCAATAACTGTCCCAGTGAGGGTAAGAGCCTGCTTGGCAGCAGACAGTCCACTAAATGTCACACTTGCGTACCAAAGGTCGAGGGAGTCATCTTCAGAATCAGCAGTCACGACGCTTCCAAGGCTGCAACGTATTACAACGTCAAGTATCTCCCCGCAAGGAGAAAATAGTTCCCGGAGCCTGGAGGCAGTGATGGTAGATCGAAGCTGGTAACGAGTGCATTGGGTCATCAGCAACGGTCAAGCATGTTACGAAGAGTTTCGTACATTGCCGACAAACACATAAGGACGGGTGGTTCTCACTGGAACCTGGTCGTAACATTTCCTCATCACCTTTTTCTTCGCAGCGTGAACCGCTTGATACTTCTCTCGCCTTTTGTCTTGCGTCATTGTAGCCTTCCCGCGATGCGAGTCCGCCCTGGCAAGGGCCCGGGCTTGTGGAACTTTCAAGTTTCGCGGGGCATTTATTGCGGCTGGCTTGGGAACACTCTGTTGACCGAGTTTTCAGTGAAATCGTGCCTTGAATCTACAGAGAAAGACCGACTTTTTTCGTTTCAGGCAGAGCTGAGAAACGCATGACAACAGATGAGATGAAAAGATCGACGGGTTTGATTAGGAGCGGCAGTGTTTGGTGGCTTCCTTTAATACTGGGCTATCTGGTGGCCAAAGCATGCCAGTTGGCCATTGTCAACTCCGCGCCGTTGACAAGGTGGCCGATAGTTTGCTTCTCTATGAGTAAACAATGGTCTGAATCATACGTGACTCGTGAGTAGCATGGATGTTAAACAAGGTTGAGAATGTTAGCTGTCCTGACTCGGGGGAGCACGTGGTGTTAACCGATTCAACTTTTCTCAGTCCAGATCCTCAGCTCGCTGCTTGCCGCAACTCCGAGTGTCATTCAACAAATTACAGAGATAACGGCCATGTCACAATTGGTCCATGTATATCGTGATATTCTCCGTGAGCTGAGAAAATCGGTGAGCTGTCGCGGGCGGACTCATTACAGGCCCAATCTCAATTCTTCCAGGCAGTGGCTCCTCGGAAAGCGAACAGAGCGGTGGCATCCAACTTCCGTTCGATAGCAAATGATTACCGAATATCTGGGTCTCTCCCAATTTTTCAAGACCTTCAAAATGCATTACTGTTCCTCCGATCTCAGCGGGAGCATAAGGTCATTTCACTCATGCACATTCGTTATCTTATAGTCCTAACGCAAGCAACTCCAGGAACTGATAGATAGATATAACCCTCTGTTTGACCTTACGGCCGAAGAGAGGATAAAAGCGACGGCCCGGAGAGTTGGTCTGGACATGCCAGTTGAACACAAGCCTCAGTGACGCTGTAAGATGTGAAAATGTATTTGAGCGGAAAAATGTGGTGGTTTATGCCAAGTTTCTCTCATCCTCCAGACCTTTCATCTTAGGTTTTGGGGTACTTTACTGTACTTTCTTGTTTCAAGCTCAAGCGATATTTGACTGTTGGGCTTAGTGAATTTCATACTTATGCTAATTACAAATATAGATTTCGATCTCCTCCTGAAGCTCAGTTTTTTATGCGAAAGGCGATATATCCCTATACATACCGATGGAGTACGGAACTTGGCTGTTCACGCGTGGACCGCGCTGGTGATATACATCCTAGCCCCCACATATTCTACGGAGCGGGTTTTTACACAATAATTTTGATTTTCCCAAACATGAGCCAACAGACTCAATGTTAACCTTGACGAATTTCTGGAAAACGTTAAAACGAACGTACTCGCTCATCATGGTCCCGGTAACCACACGCGTCCTTAAATGTGATTCTGCCGCTATTCATTTCCATACCAACGTAGACAAACCGGAGATCACTTGCCCACAGACCCTGTCTGCTTTGGAGGTTGCCTCGCATCATCTCGTCGACCTTTCCGAGCCTGTAGCTTTTCCTACGGAGACTGTATATGGCCTGGGAGCCATGGCATTAAGTACCGTCGCGTCTACTCGAATATTTACCACAAAAGGCCGGCCAGCCGATAATCCTTTAATCGTTCATGTCTCGTCTCATGCGATGCTTAAATCATTGCTTCCAGATGGTTATGTCTTGTCAAGAGCTTATCAGGCTCTAATTAAACACTTCTGGCCAGGAGCATTGACTCTGTTATTCCCAAGAAATCCTGCGATTGTTCCGACTATCATTACCGCAGGACATTCAAGTGTAGCGATTAGAATGCCCTCCCACCCAGTCGCTAGAGCATTGATTGCTGTGGCAAATGTCCCTTTAGCAGCCCCCAGCGCCAACAGCTCAGGAAAACCTAGTCCGACTCGGGCAGAACATGTTCTTCGAGATCTTAATGGCAAGATCAGCGTCATCCTTGACGGTGGCGCTTGTGAAGTTGGGTTGGAAAGTACAGTCGTTGACGGACTCCACGAAGATGGAAAGCTACGTATCTTACGGCCCGGGGGCATCACCGTTGAAAACATTCGACATGTTTTGGAAAAAGAGATGCGTGATTCTAACGAGATTCCAGACATTCTGGTACATCGCCGTGATTACGCAGATGAAGAAATAGAGTTGGCCCCTACAACACCTGGTATGAAGTATAGGCATTACGCGCCGTCAGTTCCCTTGACTCTCTTGATGACTACTTCGCCTCCTCCTACCAGCGAGCCGACGATCTCAATCTTTCAGCTCTTCAATTCCCTCAAGACCACCCGTTCTCTCAAAGTCGGAATTTTGGCCCCTACCGATTCAGCGTTATGGGATATGTTGCCTCCCGATGGTTTTGAATGGTACCGGTATCCACTAGGGCCTGCAGCAGAACCAGCCGTCTCTGCGCACCGTCTTTTCCATGGTTTAATCACGCTTGAGCGTGAAGGTGTTGATTTGATGTTCGTAGAAGAGATGAAAGAGGACCGAGAAGGATTGGCAGTTATGAATCGCGTCAGAAAGGCAGCTGGTGACATTCGTTGGATTGCGGACAAGTGAAGAATATCTAGGTCGTTGATTTTTCGAGTCTCAAGCCCTCGAAATATTCCCACCAACATGTACCCCTGCCAGCCACTCGCAGATCATGTCCAGCCTCGTGTTGATTCCTCCGAAGCTGGTGGCTCGGTTAATCGATATCGGTACCAGGATAAAGTTTGGTATAAACATGTAAGCCAAGCTCTGTATGGGTGGGGTAGGCTATGCATGCTAACGGCTTGACGATGAGCCTTGTTTTCAAACGCCTTGGGATGTCAGATACCTCTCTCTAAGTGCTTAAGAGACTTGACGTTGATTTCCTGCCGATTCCGCCATGGACTCCGGCAATTTCTTGGAACGGAAAACGCGTGTTTGAAGGCGTGTTCACGGAATATGCCGCGGAAGAAAAAGTTGCTATGTTCTGATCATGTGACCCTGGCTGAGTGTTCACACGCTGAAAGGGAGGAGATGCGCCTCTTTCCCCGCTTTTCGAGTCCACTTTCTTTGCAATGCTCCTCATGTTGATGGCAGAATCAGTCGCGCCAGCTGTTTGTTGCCTGAACGTCGGGAACTGCCCATATATAAGGCAAAGAGCTATGTCAACCTCTTTATCACTGTCGTTTTCATCCTGCCTTGCGAAACATTCGACGAGCACCACACGATACCACAAAAATGGAAGTAAATTGTAAGTCATACGCTAGTCTCCTTGACCCTTACTTACTCCCGTGGATTCAAAGCTCTCTTGAAGCAAGAGGGTCACGACACCTCGTTGCCCACATATCCCGATCATTTGAAGTCTGATAAGATTTCGTTTGGCGACTGGTCATTTTCCAATGCAACTTCCAATCGCCCTTCCGCCAATTCCTCCATTCAGTCTCAGTGTCCCCTGACTTTTTCGACCAGCCATGAACACCATGCGAATCTCCCTGCTCCTTTTCTGTTGCATGATTCATCTGATGGTTCTTCGATCGCTCCTCATGATTCGGCGTCTGCGACCTCCCCATCTTCTCTGCCCATGCCTGTACCATTAAAGACCATTCCACATATTCCGCGACCTCCAAATGCGTTCATGCTCTATCGATCCGATTTTCTCAAGCGGGGAGTTATACCGTCTGACGTCGAACACCGCCAACAAAATATCAGCCGCATTGCAGGTCAGTGCTGGAACCTTCTTCCACCGGAAGAAAAGGCGCAATGGCAGGAGCGAGCAGCGCAGGCGCTTCTCGAACATCAAAAGCGAAATCCTGATTACAAGTTTACTCCTGCGCCACGGGGATCCCGTCGTGCAAAGGTAAAAGGTCGGTCAGACAGCGACGAGGACGTTGACGATGGAGGGGACCGTATTAGGCAGATTCGAGAGAAGTACGCGCGTATCGCTGGACCTACCGTGGCGCCTACGCGACGTCGACGTCCCAAAGGCCAGAACCGGAGCCGTGATCAGGATGCAACGCCTGTCCACATCAGCCCTTTTTTCAAAACCACCCAGATTTCGCTTCCTCCTTCTATCCCTCCATCCCCCTGTTCGTCAGTCTCTTCGCCCGAGTTCGACACCATTCGAGAAACCCCTCTTCCTTCGTTTTTTCCTCATCAGACTATTCCCCACATCATCCCTCCGCGGCGACCATCTACTTCTCTTGGATTTGCCACCGGATGCACTGATCGGGATGGGCCGTCGCCGCGAACAGGCTTGATGATAACCCGACCCTTATCCGCGGCCTCAGAAACTGACTTGACTCTGTACATGAAGGACCTGGATATTGTGAGTTACTCTTGTTTCTTGTGTTCGAAGCTGTTCTGACAACTCTGCAGACCCCAACAGTCCCTACCTTCAATAGAAAACCTTCACCTGCGTCACCAGCATCGCCGTCCCAACCGATGATCAAAACCGACCTGTTTCTTCCTGAACCTCCTGCTCTTCAGGATGAATTCATCTTCCCGACATTGAACACACCTCTGCCGGCACCGGCTGCCATCGAGGTTTTTTCTTCTGCTTCCGACATTGGTGCAGAGTCGTTCCTTGGATCGCTCTACTCTGATGCATTTGCTTTCAACTTGCCAATCATCCCTGCTGAAGACGTCTTCGAGCCTCTGCAGAATCCCTATACGTTCCATTACGATTACTCTTCTTTTCAATCCCCCTGGAGCCACCTCGATATGTCTTTGAATTAGACTGGGTCACATGAAGTCATATGTAACTTCCGTCAATCTTTATACCATCGCAACTTTCTGTCCTGTATTTTTAGCTTTGCTCACCATCATCTCGCATACCACCTCTTCAGTAGATTTGGAACAACACCACTGTATCATAGTTTCTTGGATCTGGATCATGACTTACGACCTCTTTTGACGACTTATTTCATATATGTTTTTTCCGTTTTATGTCTATCACTTGAGAAAGGATGTAAGACTACAACTTCTAGGTATGTGATCATGAACGTACTTTCTACAAGAGAATATTTGAAATCATTACTCACGGCCAGTTCAACGTGGCCGAATGAGCCCCATCGTGTTTCTAATCAGCGTCGGGTGGCTGAGTGATCATCGATCAGTAAATAGTGCAAGAGTCTCTTTGCGATGACAAGCAGAGGCGAGAATTTGTCACACATTGTTTTGAAGAGATTTACCTACCGTGGCGCAGTGATCGGACGAACGAAACGATAAGCAGCGCTCGATTAAAATATCGTGATGGACCCTTGTAACAGTCTCCTTCACTCTGCACCAATCAAACCATCAAACCGAGGCCAATTGTTTGTGAGAATCCGTACGTGATAAGTACTCGGAACCCATGCACCTGGGGCTTTTCAGTGAATGACGGTCTAATGTCAAATATCTCTCATAACGAATGGGAAGAAGCGGGAAGGCACCGAGAGCAAACTGAGAACGGCATTAACATTGTAGGGCAAACCACTAGAGGTATAGTCTATTCCGTCGTCACGCGCGTAATCATCTGTTCGAGCTTATCGTCGAGCACCCTGAGTGCCTTTACAACCTCATCGTTATCCGGCAGCACGAGCGACGAGGGAAGGTGATAGAACACAGTCGTCGTCAGCGCATCCGCGCCCTGCACGACCATCAGCCGCGGCGGGACATTATACCCCGCCCGAATATCGTGTCGCAGGAACGTCTCCGCAAGGAGAGGGTTCCCAATCGCGTACACCACTGCGCGGGGCGTGTCGTTTGTTTCGTGGTAGACGTTCATCCATTTATGGCTCAGGTCGAAAAAGTACCTATTGCGTTTCGCTGTTTGTTAGATTTGTTTTCTTTTTTTCTTTGGAGAGGACGCACGCAAAGTCGTTGCCACGCGTGGCGTTGGTGACGGCGTCGATGACATCCTGCTTGGTCCGGGCGGACGCCATCGCGGGCATGATCCCGCCTGCGGGTGGCTTGTTGACTTGTGCGTCGAGGCGAGCGATGACCTCGTCGAACGGCAACGTCGTCTCGTATGTCACTAGCTGCGCGGTGAATGCAGTCGTGGTTTTCTTCATGGTGGTCACTGGAAAGACAAGGGTGGACCAAGGTGGGTTTAAGTAACCGTTTCAGTATGAAAATATCAAAACGATCCAGGTTTTATAATCCGGACATCGGCATGAATGCAAATGCATAATGATGAGTATGTAACGCAGGTTGAGATATTGCCGGCGGCGCAGTGCGTGGCTTCCATGTGGCAATTGTAGTCGCGCGATCGAGCTCGCAGGTACATACGAGAAACGCAATTGCCCGTTCTGGAAGTATCCGGCAAGGCATCAATTTGCCGGATATAAATCATCAAAGTTTTTCTTGGACGTCTCCACTTTTGCTGACGGATTTACTCATGGGACCCACGAGAAAGCGCGCTGCGCTGAGCGCGGATGATTTGCTTCGGAGGCTAGAGGAGCCTGGAGCGAAGAGAGCGCGGCTGTCCCCGGCGGCTTCAGACGACGAGGACGGTAGTGATGATGTGTCTGTGAACGGGGGGAGGAACGAAGAAAGCGACGGTGGAGAAGACGCTGCTGCCGACGACGAGGACGACGAGGACGACGAGGGCACAGACGACGCGCCGGTCCGACTTGCAGAGGATGCTGTTGCACACGATCGCTTTGGCTCCTCCCTAGTCAACAGAACTCGAAATATCCCACCGAAATCTCTACAACCAAAGGAAGTCACTTTCTCTTCCTTGGGAATATCAGCGGCGTTGCAATCAGCGCTCACCTCTATGTCGATTCGCACACCAACACCAGTACAGGCGGCTTGTATACCTCCTTTGCTT
>JABAJZ010006851.1:0-39539 GCA_018857265.1 Termitomyces sp. T32_za158 | reverse complement strand
AAAGATACCTTGGACAAATGGATATTGTTCCCACGAGATCAACAAGTGTTTTGTCACCGGTTTACGAGATCGCATCGGGAATGTCCGATTGGGTCCGATAAGGCGTTCCTCAAGGCCTCAAGTCTCGTACAATCTGTGAATCGATGAGACGAAATCTGGTAGACGCTCTACATTTACAAGTATTTAAAAACCCTTTTGAGTTGCATAAATTGCACTGCCACGATCATGGCATTCACAAAATGAATCTGGAGTCTGGGAGTAGAATCGAAGGTCATTGTATCGGGCCGGAAAGGAATGGATCGCGTGAATTTTTTGATCTCTCCTTATTTGGTGTGAGGCCGCTTCTTGCAGCTTCTTGCAGACCGCCATTCGTCTCCTGCTATGAATTCTCATGAATCACAGGAGAAGGACTTTCTCTCCACCATCTTCAATGATAGCCAGCAGCATGACTACACAACGTATAACCAACAGCTCATCCAGCAATCCTCGATGAATCTGCCATTAAACCAATCACTGAACGTAGACTTGCTCAACAATCTGATGTCCATGCAGGGCATAGAATCGACACCAACTTCACCCACGTCACCTCGATATAATACACAGACACTGCTCGAGCAGCAGTTCAAGCTAACACAGCTGCAGCAGCTACAGCAGCTACAGAACCAGATTTTTCAGCAGCAGGTGGGTCATCATACCAGCTTTCTACATCAAGAACCCCTTTGCACGTAAGAAGAAAAGAGCGGCAAGTGGTCTGACAGATGTCAGGAGAGCCGCGATCGTGGGTGAAGTCCAGCTTCTGCTCACTGGAGTCCTCATTACGATGCATATGGGCACACGCCTTGTGGGCGTGAACGCAGATGGTCGTATAACTCAAGCATGGAAGTCTCTTCTTGGTTTTTCGAGTTGTTTTTCTCCTCCTGTTCTATCTGCAGTCGCAAACATTGAATTAACACTTCGTTTATACATCAGATTGCCCTTATAAGCGGTCAACCTGCAGCTCTTTTGCAGAATGGTAGTTCTACCGAGCCGCGAAGAGAAGCGCAGACTCGATTCACCGGCCTTCCTACTCCTGGTCTGTTTTCTGTTCTCATAAAAAGATCATCTGTGACATTCCGCCAGGCCCTTCTGCTGAGATCCACGCTCAGCAATCTTCGGTGGACTTTGTCTCGCCCATAGTCCTCTCCAACAGTTTTTTAGATTCGCAATCACAGCCTCCGCCTCAGCAATTCCCACCTGATCTTCACATAGGATCATTCAATCCTCATCCTCAGCCCATAAACACCAACATAACTTGTCTGCCTCGCGGATCAACCTCTGCACCTGGCCACATTGCCTTTCAAAGCAGCCTTTCTTCCCCTGCAGACCTCGACTTCGATATATCTCCTCTCACCAGTCCATGGCTCGGTGCGCAACAGCACCATCATTCAGCTGCCATCAACCCTTTTCCTCCCTCGAATAAGCGTGGGGCTTCATCGAGCGGTGATGAGGGTAACGGCATGCCATTTCGTAAAAGGCAATCCCCTGCTATTCGCCCTACAAATCCAAGTATCTCGGCAATTGGAAACTGCGCTAGCCATAAAAAGAATTTCCGGTCAACCCGATCTACGAACTCAACTCCCTTGATAAGGTCGACAAGATCACGAAAAGGGAGCATTGTGGGAGAAGTCCCCGGAGATTCGCCGTCCCCCGTCGATCTGTCTATGCCACCGCCCGCCCCGCCTGCACCAGCATCTTCTGCATCCTCAAATGGCTCGTCAGATCAGGCCTCGTCCCCTCAGCTCAACCCACAATTGATACCTGTAACACCAGCGAGCATCATGAAACTTGGGCGAATAGGCATTAACAGTGACATGGCACCTCCGCAGACACCGATTGTCCCGCTCAAGGCTGATGTCCAGGGTAAGGCAGCTGCAAGTGCGAATACAAGTGCACCCGCCATCACTACCAAGCCGAAACCCACCGCAGCTAAACACTCTCGCAAAGGATCGCTTGCAAGTCCCAGCCTGAAAGCTATTCTTCCTGGTACGCGTGTCTATGCTAGAAGATTGTGTCAGATGAAACTAACATTTGGATTTAGCCGGTTCTACTGTCCAACCCATGCCCCTCTCCTCCCCTGCCCTCCAAACTACAACGCCCGTTGTACAGGTTCGCAAAACATCGCACAAGGCCGCAGAACAGAAACGGCGAGACTCGCTCAAGACGACATTCGATGAACTTCGTGTGCTCCTCCCGCCAATCCCGCTGCCGACTGATGAGAAGTACCCGGCAGATGAAATTCTCCCTGGTGCACTCCCACCTCGCGGACCGCCCAAGGCAGGCGGGGAAGGCCCAAACAAGGGCGTAAGCAAGTTGCAGCTGCTGATGTGTGGTAATGAGTACATCAGGGCGTTGAAAGCAAGGGTGGAGAGACGAGATGAGGAGATCGAGAAGTTGAGAGCTGCACTGAGGAATAGGATGAAAATGGGCCCGCCGTGCTTTGAGAACGAAGATGTAGATTTGAAGAAGGATTTGGACGCGGTGGAGGCGCTTGGAGGTGGAATGCTCGGTTTGGGCATGGGTACGTCGGCTAACACGATTCTTCCGATTGCAGAGGACGAGGGTGGCGGGGATGATGATCCTTGTGACGACTAGCATCGGCAAGAGGAACAACTGTCTTCTCCTTTTTTTTCTTTCCTTTTTTTTCGTTCGACCCGTATTGAATAGCGGGCGTGGGTTGGGATGGAGGGCTCCCGGAGGACTTGGACTCATTGGTAGCTCGTTTCTAGGTTTGTTAGAAGCTTGGAGCACATGCAATTAATTTATATCTTAAAATATCTACTGCCGAATATTGTTAATTATGATGTATAGGTTTAGAATTCAAAGGTGTATTTTTAGAGGTGTTACACTGTTATTACATACATAGATGCAAATAGCCGATATCGGAAAGATATGTTATCTTTTCTGAAAACAAAAAAGCATACAGGATAGGATAGATAGGGACAGTACAGTAACCCCTTGGAACACTAAGATAAAAAACTTGAATCCAGGAATGAATCATAAAGTTCTGACCTGGATAAGTCATCTGCAAAGAAAAGTATGCATTTATAGAGTTGAATAAATACCGATAATTCTATATACGGGGAGCTAACTAGTTAATTAAGTGTTGGTAAATATACATAACGGTCGAGAGGGGTATGAATGATTGCCACGAATGCCATTCCCTTGGACAGGCATGAGAGCGTGATTGGTTGTCACCAGACCGAGAAGTATCAACGCTTGAAGCTTAAGGGTTGATCAAAATCGTTGTCCTCACGGCACGGAAGGGTCAATTGTATATGATAAACTCTAATATACTTCCGACCTTGTGTCACAGATCTAGGAGAAACAAAGCAAGGTGAGCAAAAACAAAGTTTAGATGATGTCAAATTAGCAGAATTGGTCCTTTTATACCTATACCGACTCACTCAGTCACCTAAAACTTGGGCAGCATTTGGGCGGCATGTATATGTTCCTTTATCCATAATATGGGGCCTAATCCATGAAGAACTCCAGTTACTGGACAAGCTTGTCCCAGTCTCACTGCTATCCGAAATTTCGATCTACCTCAGCCATCCTAGATTGCGCCAAGGCCTGGAATTGAAATCAACTAAGAGAAGAAGGTCATCTAATCTCATGATGCAGTCGAGCCAGGGCCAGTCACTAGAAGTAATACATGCTTTCAATTAGATTGTGACCCAGTTCATGCAATTGTTTGGGAACATTACAAATCGAGAATCGAAAAAAATAAAGGAGTTTATGTAAAAGAGAAGGAGTATGGTATGTACTTTGAACCTAAATCTTTTCGCGGCCCGGCACCCAGATATTCTACAAGCACCTTCAATTCTACTTTTTTGATGAGATGGAACGAGCGTACGAGCAGAGACCAGGTTAGTAGCCGCCGCCAATGCCGTTCACCTTGTCTTTCAAGGACGAAATGAATTGCTGGTAGCTTGGTAGCACGTCCGCCCGATCCTGAATGAGCGCTGATAATGCCCAGAGACGGAGCGGGGGCTCGCCATCGTCCTTAACCACATAGAGGTGGGGGTAATACACGCCGCGGCGCATCTCGCGTGTCTTTTGTATGACGGCGTTGACGCGCTGCGAGAAGGGATTGTCGAGTACGGGAAGTGTGGTCTGGAGAACGATGATCAGTTGAATCTCACAATGATGACTTGATAAAGGTGCATGTACCTTGCCACCACGGAGGGCTTCGTAGTTGGGAAGGTTGAAGACGTCCAGGATGAGTTGAGGAACGGCATCTCTTCCCACGTAAAGGAAAATGGTTTGGCCATCCTCAATAAGGAAAAGACCGTGACGTTCCAGCCGTTCAGACGTAAGGGGGAGGGCAGGAGGCATGATAACACCGGTTTCACCAACAGTTCCAGCCTGGAGTTCATGTCAATCCCAGGCCGGGGAAGGGCACAATAATTTGCTCTTACCTCGGGTGGCATATTGTGCAGGGAATAGAAACTGGGATATATATAGGGGATGAGAAGCTGTGAAGGCAACGTGCTCAAAAGGCACTGAGAGTAGGCTCGGATGTCGGGGGGTATCTGTGCACTTTGGCGTATGCCAACCTAGTAGCAACTTTGTGAATACAGGCATTAGGGAAACCAGGCAAGCGTGCAACTAACATTCTTCAACAAACCAAGGACCAAGACGGGTAGCATCTTCATATTGTCCGAAATAGCCAACTGCGCACTGGCACCCGCTCCACCGGAGGTCATGTTCGTCTTGTACGAAACAAGGATGTCAACGAGTTTTTGGAAGATGTAGTCTCTGCTGTCCTCCAACTTGTACGTAGTCGCCCGCTCCACGGCTTTGTCAGCGAAGAGCGTGCCAATCGCAACCTGATCTGCCGACGCAAAGACTTCGGATATATTGGAAGTGGTGGGCAAGGCAAGGGTGATAATCCGGATGCGACGTTCCCCTTGAGTTGGGTGAGCAAAAGCAGTATGAAGAGGATGTAAACTTGAACAGACCATAACATGTCGTATGAAGTACTGCGGTCTGGAAGACAACATACGGCGAGGTGAGGGTCTCCTCAATCTGTACCTCAATAGCATATGACTGATCCTGCGGCACGGCCGGCATAGCAAGCAGATCTGTCGAGCGCACGAAGAAGTTGCCGTGGAAGGAAGCCATACGAAGCCCTGTATAGAGAAAAAAGAAACTCGTGGTCAGAGGTTACAGAGACAAGAACTTGAAACCACATACCACGCGAAGCACGCACGCGCATAACAGCTTCCAACATGATCGGCATCGCCAGAACCTCACCAAATTCGTGAGCAAATTTGAGCGCATCCTCCGAGCGTCCTGCGTTGAAGGCGGGATAGTAGTATGTTTGGCCAGAGGTATAATGTGGTAGACAAGCTAAGAGATTGCTTAAGGAAAGGGTGGGAAGAATAATAAGATTCTCATACCAAGACTGGCAACGTCGGTGTACCCTGCACTGAACAGGAACATGTCAACTGAAACGTGGGCTCTTGAGCACTCAATAGCAAACGTCTTGTAGAACGGAGAAGCAGCTTGTAGAAGCGCAGATTCCTATATAATGTTCAATAGATGGAATAGGTAATTAGGATAGGAAGCTAAAACGTACCTTCGATGTCCCGAGAACCTTGGGATCCTCTCTGGGCTTCAGGGCTCCAGCGCCAAGACTAGGCAAGGATGAAGAGAGCACCATGATTTTACCACCAATGGGAGACTGAATATACCTGTTAGTCATAAAAATGAAGGATATGGAAAGCCGATCCTACCATCAACCTGAAACCAGCCTGAAGTGCAGGTCCCATCGCGCTTCCAACAATGATATTATCCTGGAACATCTCAGGGATCCTACCTAGGAGCGTTTCTAGAGTTGATCGAGATTCCGCGAGGTTTACCAAGAGATCGGTCGGTTTGGGTAAGAAGACGTCCTCTATGTCAGACACAACAAGCATTGCTGGATCAGCGCTTCCAGGCTAGCGACGCGTCAGGCATCTATGAAGATTGACAGGTGAATGGACTCACCGGTAACGAAAAGAAGTATAAGGAGACGTCGTAGCAGATGATGGCAATTTTTGTTCTCTCGTCCTCGTCTGGAATGCGATCCAAGTTTTCAAGGAGAGCGCGGGTAGCAGTAGCGACCATGCCTGAACAATCTGTTAGAGGGAATTGAATACATCAGAGAGAATGTTATCTAACCGGATTGAACAGCCGAATGGCTAACATCGATCAAGAAGACATATACAGAAGGCTGGGGAGGTCTGACCATGTACTCCGTTGGAGCGACAAATTCAACAACGGAATGATTGAGCTCGGCGCGAGCCCACCGATCACCTGGTTGATTACGAACCTGGTCCCAATCGAAGAGCTGTGGTACTTCATTGGCCATGTTACACATGCAGCATCGCCAGCTACACGAGCATGAGGAGTGTGCAGGTGATCGAGATCACTCTTCACGTACCGATTACCACCGTCGATAAATTGCACGTATGGGTTGATGTACGTCCTGCACCGGCGACAGCGTGCGATGACTGTGTCTGTAATTAGAGGAACAGGCTCTTCGCCTTCTTTTAGAGAGCGGTAAGGAGTGATGACGAGTGCAAAGGGAACCTTTGCCTTGCTTAAAAGGGAGGACGTAGTAGGAACGGCGTTCAGTGTGCAACGCTTGTAGGATGGATCGGCATTTGCGAATGGAGAAGGCGATATACATGAGTTTGGGGGAAGGCGGATCTCGGGAGGTGGGCGGTAGAGTTCGCGTGGCTCCGGGGGCGACGTTAGCAAGTTTGTGGTGTATAGCTGGAATTGTTTGTGTCCACCCATGCCCATCTGACCAAACTGACCAGCGAGCTGATCGACGGCACCCTGCACGTAACCCTGCTGGGGCTGTCCGTATGCGGGTCCACTGACGTACTCGGGTTCTTGCCCAGGCTGATAATACGGCGGTTGTGTCGCCTGCTGGGTAGCGAATTGCTGCTGCTCGCCCATCAAACCAGGTGTAAATAGTTGTCCGCCCGCCGCAGGCTGCTGTTGTGTTCCCGCTGCACCATACGAAGGATCGGTCGAGCCATCACCACCGTAGTATACCTGAGTCTGGCCTGCCGCGTACTGGCGTCGCTTCGAATGGTGAGCAGCTGGAACTTGGGGAGCCATGGGTTGCTGGTCTGGGGCTTGCGCACCTGCCTCAGGAACCTCCCACTGAGTACGGCCGGTAGCAGTTTCTAATATAACTTAGCGAGGGTCCCTCGTTGAATATGGATCAATGTTACCTATGAATAAGTAACGTTGGTGGGTTGCATCCCTACAAGCGATTTAAGCGTGAATTCAAGTAATTATATAGGAAATTGTGCACCATTCAGCTGCCCAGCCAGGAGGCAATTGCGCGGCAGGAGACGCCATAGTCGAAATAGTAAACGAGAAAGATTACAGCAACAAGAATTCCGACGAAGCCACGTCGGGAACACAGTTACAAACAAGGACACGTCGTAGCACATCACAGCAAAATATCGCGGTGTACAATCGACGTGTCGAACACAGCGAACGCGTTCCAGACACGGAGGTCTCCATGTACTATCGACGGTACAGATCCTAATGCACATCGCAATCGGCATGGTCTATCGTAATAATGGCAACAGCCGAAGACCTCTCAGAGCTTCTTACGAAATATGACAAACTCTCCCCGCAGTAGATGAGCTTTCCTGCCAGGTGTATTGCGTGTCTTACCTTATCTGAAAGACCAGAAGAATAATTACATTGTAAAGCATATCAAGTGGCAATCTCGCGGAGGAAAGCATACGACCTTGGCCGCTTTACTCCTGCGTGTGCTGTGAGGGAACCTCTTCCGGCCGCGGTTTGAGGACTTAGAAAGTCCTGTTTGGTCTATCAGATCTGTCGTAGAAAGCTTGACAACGACGATTTCCTTTGATACTGCATTTGCATGGTTTCCTTTACGCCACATACTACATGCCGCTCATAAACAATCATCCGCATACGTATCTATCTTAGTGTCGTCTATAATTAGATGCAAGACGATGTACATCACGCATATCACCCTTACGCTTCGCATCTACAGTAGAGTTGCGGTGGCAGGAGCTTTGAATAGTTCATCTCATAGAGGAAGTGTTGAGCGTATGGACTGATACAATCGACGTTCTACCAGATACATGGCGTCGTGCCCATATCCGGAAAGTGCGCCGTAAGCCACACCGGTATTGACTGATCTTTGCTTGTTTCTCTACTTATTTTGGATACGAAAATATTCCACCCTCAGTCGACCACTTATATTGAGAGTGACTGAGGGTGAGTAGACACATTTACTTATTTCACTCTCAACACATTACTTACTAGTCCTGTAGACTAAAACGGTGTTTTACTCTACAGGTAATATATCTTAGTCGACCACTTATATTGAGAGTGACTGAGGACTAAAACGGTGTTTTACTCTACAGGAAGGCTTCCAGAAGTATGTATAACTTTGAGTTGAATCGTGTACGCGCAGACATAAAGTATATCAATATCGATTACTCTTCTAGATTGTTTCTGTGAATCCAAACGCCTTGGGCAAGGAAAATTGAACAAAATAGACCAGCAGCGACGATGACCGGCACAGAAACATAAACCTAGCAGCTGATCTTTGAACCTGATGTGCTTCACAAAAGAGACTCAGATCAACAACCGGAATCAATCATTTACCAAGTTGATGAACAGATCGCTATACCAAAATGGCGAAAATAATTATCATGTCCCTACGGACGTGACGTGAGGGTCAGGTGGCGCGGAGGAGTCTTATTGAAACTACTATAGTTGGAATACCATGCGTCGAGGTTCACAACTTGTTATCCAACAAGTTGAAGACTGTTACAGTGTTCTTACACATGCATATACATTGAGTTCATGTGGCTTAGTACGGTATTGGGAGAGGAATGGTTCTCAAAAGTCGTACATTCGAAAGACGCAAAGAGATATAGTTTCAAAGCTACATCGTTTAGGCCTCTACATTCTCACTGTAACAGTGTCAGACAACCCATGACCTTGTGGAACGTTATGACGTACGGGAACTCGCCGGCGATGTTACCAGGGGGGTAGTATTCGCAGACAAAGAACTTCACTCCCTGATCGCCAGTGACATATTAATGGTAGACTGAAGAAGAGAGACTAAGTTGTCGCATACCGGAAAACCAGGGATCATATCATCACACGTTTGGGAAGCGCATCCAACCTGATCAGTACTCTTCCAGACGACTTGGGTGAATTCAGAACCAACTTGATTCGATGGGTCGTAAGAAGTTAGTAAGATGTCAATGAGCAATCGAAACTTGGTATTCATAAGCATTTACAAGCTTCGTCCATCCAGTTATCCATAACGTCGGTGAAGTTAGACGTGCTGAAGGCAATAGCAAGATTTTCTGGAATATTATAAATGGAAAGATAGTCTCTTGACATGGTATAGAGCAACATACCACCATAGGGGCCAAGGGCTCCTTCAGAATGCTCAAAAACACATCTGTCAGCCCACACCTGAGCTTCAGAAGCCAAGGTGGCGTTCCAGGTCAATGAAGCAGCTGAGTATTGTGCCCGGGCTGCATTGTGTAAGGAAAGGTAGTTGTCATCATCAGCTTGAGTGCTGGACGTGGTACGGCCAGCCAAGGCGAGAAGTACGATAGATACGAAAGAAACGAGACGAGACATGTTGAGAACGAGTAGGATATGATTTCTAGTCACGCTTATGAGGTGACTTGCCTCGGATTTTCGAGCAAACTGAGTCTTTGATCCAAACGTCACTCCGCATTTTGTGAGTGCTGCCGTACTTCCATCTGACCGTCCAACTTTAGTATGATAAGCAAGGACCGAACTTGATCTCAGCGTTCCCTCTTATAGTTGACTTGTTTAGAGTGTAAAGTGGGGCTAGAATGGAATGGAATCATTGGTAAAAGTCACTCAACATACTTCATCAAAAATGGAACCCGCTTGTTGAGGAAAGCATGATAGCAAAGCTTCCTGATGAGCATCATAATCCAAGGATAGGCCTACTAACCCCTTGACGGCGAGTTTCCAGAATGAGTGTCGTCGAAAGAACTTGGGAATATTAGTTTTACGCCAATAATGTATTACCGGACAGATAAAGGATATAGGCCGTTCAAGTCTTTGTCTTGTCCGTCCAAACCAGGATCGAGTTTTGTTTGACTTCTGAATGAAACGCTCTATTAGGAATGGCTTATAGGCACGGCTGCATCATAATTTCGCCCTATGGACCAAGAACTTATCCTTGTACCCTTAGTCGGATGTCTTGCCGAAGTTGTCACAATTGAAACTCAATTCAACGTACCAGTTAATAACACATTGCCTATACAGTACGCTCATGTGGCTGAGGAAGTGAACCAGTAGAAGAATCTATCTTGGAAACGAACGGCTAAATAATTGAAAGGAAATTTGACCGGCTTTATACTTGGACATTGTCACTGGAAAAAAAAATGTCAGGAAAATCATGAGCCTTGCGAGATGATTTCAACGTACGCAAACTCGCCGATGACGTTGCCGGCAGGGAAGTACTCGCAGACAAAGTATTTCGCTTGCTACTCGCCAATACATCTATTATAAACACACTGTGAGCGAAAATGCGAAATTACATACCCCGAAAGAAGGATCAAAGATGCCATCACACAACTGGACCGCGCATCCAAGCTGAGTAGTACTCTTCCAAACGACCTGTGTGAAGTGGGATGGAACAGGATTGGACGGATCGTATTGAGCTGGAGCGATAAAGTCCAACAAACTTTGAGTATGACCGAAACGAACATTGCCACCTGTGATGACTCACAAACTTCGTCCGTCCAAGATTTGATAGCGGCCTGAATGTCATACGCGGAACCCGTGCCAGCGGCAAGGTTTTCTGGAGCATGTCAACACTTGTACCTTTGTTATGGTCGAAGACAACATACCACCGTAGGGACCAAGGGATCCTCCAGAATGCTCGAAGACACATTTGTTAGCCCACATCTGAGCAGCAGAAGCCAGGGTGGTGTTCCAGGTTAGCGGGACAGCCCCGTGTTGTGCACGAACTGTATTATGAGAGGAAAGGTATGTGTTGATATCGCTAGGAGATGTGGTGCCACTGGCAAAGGCAAAAGCGGCCAAAAACACGATAGAAACAAAAGAAACGAGATGACTCATGTTAGAGGAATGCGATGAGTCTGAAAAAGCAATCCAACCGCGCTTTTAAGTCGTTTGCCGCAAGTTTTTTCTGGAGTCACTCCGGTCTGCGATTCTTTGATTGAACCATGCCGTGTGTTACCGTAGTTGGTGACTTCTGATAGACTGAGAACCACCGAAGAGGTACTTGACATGAGCCTTGTACATAATAAAGAGAGAATGACCAGGGTCAGTCTGACAAGGCAGGGTGAAGAGACACTTGCGGTTTTCCAGCAACCAGACCACGGCCGAAGATCCGCCCATCTAAACCCGCATTGATTTGATTTGATAATATCACAGAGAAGCTAAACCAGAGTTAGCGCAAGCGTCCTGAACCATGTCGACCAGTGACTCCTAATTTCGCATGATTTCGCAGAACCAAAAGCACGGCTGACACTGCGGCAGGAAAGAAGCAAACAACCAATCCAAAAGGAGTGACCCAAATGCCGCGGTCCTGCTTCAATACGCCCAGAATATCGGTACTGCGCAGTCCCGCGTGCATCATCATGATAGGTTAGACAGAAGCGTAAGCGTAATTCTGCCCAAGTTTTCCTGCGCCCTCAATGGAAATAGATCCCTCTGACTCTAAAGCGGATTTCCCGGCTTCGCAACTCTAGTTCTAGCTTAAAAAAGGTCAAGGATCCAGATTCCAAGTTAACCATAAGTCATTTGGATTTCAAATGTTTCTCCTTGACAAAGGTAGCTGTGGAAGTCAGGACATTTATCTAAACTGCATAGGACACCGAGAACTTAGCCGCAGACAAGGCGCATATGTAGAGTACCTAGATCCGTCTTGCTCTCAATGCATGTAAAAGTACCATGCAGATGTGTTCAAAGTTGATATTTCCGTTTCGACCACACCCACTTTACGTTTATGGCACCTAAATAAGTGCAAATCGAAAGTTACGTAGTTACGTGAAGAGAACATCCTTCGGCACCTCGGCTCTGGACTCAACTTGAGTTGCTTTTTGCACATCCAAAAATGGCTGGAGAGTTGAAGAGGAGGCCGTAATGGAACGATAGATGGTGCGTGACAAATGACCCACGCCGGTCAGCACGTTTTAAACACAAACCTGAATGGGGAGTGATGTATGGTAACGAGGACGGGTAAAATAAATACATCATATATCGTAAATGACACGACCGGAGACTCAAAACTCACGCGAAAGGGGATAGACAACGAGCCAGCAAGTGCAGTAGTATGTCATGGGCAGTTACCTACTTTCCACCTGACTTGAGATGGTCAGACATTTGTTGAGCAAACCAAATGAACACGAATTTCACAATAGAGCGGAGAACCTAGAGCAGATGCGACAGAATGAGAGAAGAGTTGGACGAAATCGCATAAAGGCGGTATTGAGACCAATTTGGAAGATCATACATAACGTACTATCATGCCTGCGTTTTCGTCATGACCCCTGACCAGCCTGACCAAACAATTTCGAGAATGTCGTGATCGATCAAGCGCTTGCAATTTCAATATAATCGTAGTCCCCTTCCAACGCCGCCTTTCTGCTAGCTCAGTTTGGCGTAGTTGGTCATGTTTCCAACACACTCACATACCTGTAAATCTTGTCGGAAGGTTGGCTACCGCTATGTATTGTGGCGAGAAGAATTACCCAGTTACGGGGCCGAGATAGGCAATACCAGTGATGCCGATATAGCCCTACGTTTCAGCGAAGGAGGGATTTAAGCTTCAGGTCGTGATATTGTGATGCAGGAACACACTAGGGGAGGTAAAAAGCATGTATGTAGTCGATTCCTTGGAGTTCGAAGCAGATACCCTCACATCAAAACCATCCTAGTAAGTAAAGAAAAAATCAAGAATGTAATTCAAAAGGGGCTAAAGTCTGACTTACAATGCGAGATAAATTGATAAAAGCTCATAATAGATAATGGTCAAGTTAGTTAGAAACATCTTCATGGGACGCGTGAAGGTCATAAACAAGAATGCCCACTATCGTTCGTCACCGGCAGAAGTATTGCGTGTGTTTTGGCAAGCTCTTCGGGACCCTCGAAGGAGAGGGATACAGTTGAAAGCATACGACTGTCGTAGTGGTATAGCATGAAGGATATAAATTGTTGGCGGCGAGGAGCTTAACCGCACCTGCGATGACAACGAACGTCCACTTGATACCAGTCTCTACAATGAAACCGCCTGCAACGGGTCCAACAGCTGCCTAGACATCATGTTCAGACGTATCATCCTCGCCTGCATACATCAGTCCCACCTATTAGTAGTCCGAGAGTGAATAGGGCATGGCAAATGCTCTGCCGCGCTCTGCAAGGAGATCGCTCATGGAATCATCACCACTTGCCAAGGCAGCACTGTCAGAGAGCACTGCTATCATATGACAAGGTTTGAGTGAAATACGAAGGGAGGGGGAAACACACCTAGGAAACAGAACCAACGCGCGAGTTGATGTGGTTGGAAAGTATGCGCATCCTAACCTGAAGGCGATCTAGAGGAGTTTGCAGACCTTGAATAGATGTAAAGTGCCAAGAGTTGTTAATTGCAGCGCGTGACATTAGCCAGACATTCAGATACTGGCGTATGTTTCGACCATAAATTTACGTCAAGGGAGCTAGCATAGAGGCTGTGATAATTCTTGAGATGATCTGTTCATCAGCACGATACAATCGGAACGAAACCACTCATGTAAACCAAAGGCACGAGGTCAATAGAAAATGCTTAGTATCATCAAGAACCGTCGATTTGGTGATTTTGTATTTTGTAAAAACCTCAAGCAAGTCAGGCGCCCACGATGAAGCTTGCCAGCGGTAAGAATGTATGCATACATCGATCCTGTGACTATGAAATCACGCGTTATCCAGTTGAGAACAAGAAAATCCATAAAATCCCAGCTACAAACGATTTCCACAAGTGGCTGACCAATTTCGTGGACTTGAGGCATCATTTCAGTCATGAACATCGTCTTTTTGAGGTTCAGTGCGGGCCTGATTTGAGTGAAACCTTCGATTCTTGATATATCTCCCACACTACTATTGACGCGTTCTTACTTTCCTGGGTCATCGGGAGCGGAGGAGAAGAGGTCAATTTGTGCGAATGCGGATTTATGAAAACATTGCGCGATATACGCCGCAGATTCGAGTCGGGCTTATGAAGACAAGGAGCTTTGGGTTTAATGGACCAGCTATGAAGGTGATAAATTGGTTTCCTCCGAGATACAACGGCTGCAGAGGCGGAGGAAGGAAGAGAATTTCAACGTGATTTATTGATGTATTATTGATGTAAGAACCAAGCGGAAAGCGTCGGAGGATTTGCTCTGGTCTTGTTCGCGAAGGACATTCCTAAGATAATGACAATCCAGGCCGTTGAACATCGAAGCAAGTGCATTATAAATTGGCGCTTTCGTATTGGTCCACCTGTGGGACAGTATCCAGGATTTTTGAATCCAAGGGCTAAACATGTCACAATGGGCCATGATGACATAAGCCAACGTTTTGTTCAACCGAGTTTCCTTGGCGGTAGTGTTGAGTTGTTGAAGAGGTCTCCCAAGCCCAGACGTCGCGTGCGCCGAAGATGTCCATGGTACGAGTTCCATAATTTTCTGACATGTTTAAGCCTCACACGTATCAATAGGAACATGGAACCCTAACGGGGGAACCAGTTCACCTCAAATATTTCGACGTCTCTGAGGCTGGTTTCGCATGGCGGGAACCTCTGCAAGAACAATTGCGGGAGAGGCGAATGGTCCTGGGAGATAAACTTTTTTTCGACATCCTTCTGGAAGCGGGCGGCATTGACAGGCCTTGGACGCTTTTTCCACCTCGTGCAGTGGAAGATCTCGAACTTGTGTTGCAAGCCATCGAATTATCAGATTACGACACCTTGAAGAAAGAATGTCTTATCTACTATTTGTTAAAGTGGCACAACGACGGCAGGGAGTCGCGGTTCCAGGAAGAGCGGTCAATACCGTCGCAGTATGCCATCCTCGCCGACGCGTACTGGCACCTCGACGCGGGTTGTGATATTCCAGTAGGTTTCCTTGACAGACTTTATGCACATTGCCATTACGATGATACCTTTAATTAGCGCGCGGTCTCCCTTCTTTCGGACGGGCGCCTGAACGGAGATTATTCCTCAAAAATCCTTCAAACTATCTTTGTCTCACCCAATCCCTTCCCTTTAATTGTCCAATACGTTCGCACTGCGAAACCGCGTCTCATTGCTCAGCCAGATCTTTGGATATATACACAAGCGCTTGCGGAGCTGAGTTTTTTGGATGCGTGGCGATTCCAACGCACCTTTAACGAATCCTCTGAGGTGCGGACGACACTTCTCAACAATCTATTGGAATGGAGTATTACTTGTACGTTTTATAGTCCTTACTTGTGCACTTTGCTGAACCGCATCCGAACAGCAACCCCCCGGCCGGCCGCCATCCAGACTCTCCTGAGTTTCCCTCTTTCCTCTTTTGAGGAGAGGTTTCTCTATAAGTACGCTGTAGAACCACCTAGAACACTTGCACGGACATCCGTCTCTCTCCTCCGCGACCTTGTCTGCGTACGGCTCATCCAGTCTGGCAAATATGCCGAAGCTATCAAGGTCGACCATGAGTTCGCGGCCTCCACCCTGAACGAGAGCAAGAACGAAGCTGAACCACGGCGGAAGATGGTTCGTGAACTCTACGAAACATTACCCATTCCAGAGCGCACCTTGTTGGATGCTGAGATTGAAGGACTCACTCGCGGAAAGCCTATTCCAAACGGGATACCTAAACATCAATCACGACCGAGTTCTAATTCGCCCATCAAGGACATCAGCATGTCTGATTCCTGGGAAGAGATACCCAGACCACCGCCCTTAGGCCAACTCAATGGTAAAACGTCGATACGGGGGCCGTTAGCCCCTGTCTCTGCTTCCAGCTCTTTCTATGGGCTCAGCAGCTCCACGAATGGTGCTCCAATTCTTCCCATTTCATCAGGAGCTTCTACGACCAATCGTCCTGGTCCGAGCTTCACTCTCTCGTCCTCGCTGTCTTCCTCCATCTCCCGTCAACGTCAACCCCAGTTCCAGACGGTACCAGTTTTAAGCAGTAGCGGAAGTGGGAGCAGGCTACCGCCTTCTGTGTCACAACCTCTAGCACACTCCAATTCATTTAGTCCTGCATATCGAAGGGCGAATGCTTTTTACAAGCCACCGTCTGTCGCTCCTCAGGGCGTTAAGCGTTCTTTTGAGTCCTCTCTGGGGCACGACGTCGACATGGACGATCAGGAAGAGGAGATAGATACAGGGGTGATGAAGGATACTCACGAGGACAAGGATGTGCCAACTCAGACTGAGCGCGCGCAGCAGCAAGATACCGATGAAGCTGTTTGGGAGCAACGCGAACTCGAGTTCTCAGTTTTTGGAAACGCCAAGCAATCAACAAACAAAGCATCCCCTCCGCCGCAGACGGCCTCCGTGGTGCAAAATGGGCGTCCTGTCCTTCCTGGTACTTTCTCATCAGACGAGGAGAATGAGCAGGAAGCTGAAGCGAGAGAACCAACACCTCCACCCACTACTCGTACACGCACATCAAGTCGTAGAACCCAATCGCGTAAAACGATACAAACCCCCCAAGCACCCGAGCATAAGCGTGCTCGACGCTCCGAACATCGAAGGCAAAGACTGAAGCAGAGCGTACCAGGGGGTCTAGCGAACTCGGATGAAGAGGAAGAAGAGGAAGAAGAGGAAGACCAGATTGCGCCGCTGCCGTCTCCACCGCACCGTGGAACTGCGCGTAAGGCGCGAGATACGACGCCTGCTTCGGATGTCGGCGATGAGGAAGCAGGGCAGACAAGGAGGAGGTCGTCAAGGCTGTCGACCGCGGGTGGGGATTCAATTAAAAAGGCGGGATCAGGTAGTGCGACAGCGGGGAAGTCAAAGAAGACCACTACAAGAACGACGGGGAAGAAGCGGTCGTGAAATTGGTTTCTTTGAATGATATGTTGGAGCCTCTTTTTTTATTTGCTATGTACCTCTATCCATACGATCGAGATTCCCAAGGCTTGACAAAACATGTCCATTATGATATTTTGATTGTCTACAGTCAAAACGGGAAGCCTTGAATGTGATATATATATAAACAAGTATTATTTTCTTGTGGGTTTCTTAGTGGTGTTAGATTTTCCTTTTGTCTTCTCAAGCCTATTTAGTAGCACACCTGTACACACTTCAAGTGCTGCTACCTCCTCTGGCCTCGCATCCGCACACCCACCCCATCGAATTTTCAAATTCTCATCAATTAGGTATACATATCCGACCTTGCTGTTCGTCATACCCAATGCATCGCGAACAAATTCCATGTTCTGGCTGGAAACAAGGTACGTTGGATGCAGTGCTGGGGGGACGACATTGCGTAAGGAGCGTAGGAAGACCTTCACGAGAAGATTTTTCAAGATGTTTTCTTGGAGGTTGATCTGGATATGTTGATAAAGAGGATTGGAGGAGTAGCGCTCATGGGTCGGGGTAACGAAGCCTCTTGAATGGACCTGAAACGGATAAAGAATTGTAACATAAGGACATTGTGTGAACGTACTTCGGACATTCGTGTTCCTAGCATGGAAAGGACAGTTATACGACCAAAGCACATTATGGTTGTATCCTTTTCTTCGCCTATGTCAATGCTCTTGCCCTTCACGTTGGGAAGGTACAGTGCTTTCTGTTCTGGTTTATGAGCATCACACTGCTGTTTACCCAGATCTGGAACGTACGTCTTCTCGAATCAAGGATTCTGGTGCTATCCATGTCTTTCCACCGTGTTTTCTGGTCATGTTCATGTCATAATAATAACCCTTGCCTACTTCTTTGATCCTAATGAATGAGTGAATCGGAGGCTCATGTATTTTCGCGAATCGCTCACTCACAAATGCCGCCTGTGCGCCATTCTCGCTTCAGTATCTGTCAATATTTCCACCGCCTTTTGGGCCGTTGTCTTCATAAGGGTCGTTGGTCGTTCTGTAACACCTAATGGCCTGCTCAGAGGTCCTAACTCTCCCGGCTTGACATCGGGCCCAGATAGTTCGCGTTGAAGCGACTCAGTTGCCTTAGCAGTGTCCTGCAGAACACGTATCGAAGAAGAAAACTGCCGGCGGAGTGACCAGCTCCGAGCTGCAAGAGATAGCATGAAAAGTTTCGAGAAATTATTTAGGGTTGAATAACTACAAGTCGACCGAAATAGAAATGACATTCTGTATTATATAATTTTCTACCTCCACGCTCATCACGTGAAATGATAAACAAATCCACATAAATGGTCGCGTCCTGTCTAAGTTTGTTGATTAGTTTCTCTTGCTCTCCAACCACCATCTTTGTCTCCGCTTCACGCGACAGTTTCACAAAGGTCAATCAGTATCATAATGGTATGTTTGACTTCAATCTGCGTCCTAATTCTGTTGACTTGAGAAACTCTAGAGCGGCAAAGGTATTTCAAGTCATGATCAGCGTCAAAATCAAGTTTGTTACAGCACTTCTCTAGGAAAGTCCGGCAAATCCTCTACTGGTGGCAAGGCAGGTGGCGATGGTAAGACGCAATCACGCTCCGCCAAAGCGGGACTTCAGTTCCCTGTCGGTCGTGTCCACCGTCTTTTGAAGCGGGGTAATTATGCCCAACGCGTCGGTGCAGGTGCTCCTGGTAAGTTGGTCTGATAATTTATTCTTCACTTCGCGTCTACTTACGATGACGCTCAGTCTATCTCGCCGCTGTCCTCGAATATCTGGCTGCTGAGATATTGGAACTCGCTGGGAATGCCGCTCGTGATAATAAGAAGCAGCGTATCGTTCCTCGTCACTTGCAACTTGCCATCCGTAACGACGAAGAGTGTGTATTGTGTTTTTACAGTCGGCTTTGTTGAGCTGATGCCTTCACAGGTTGAACAAGCTTCTCGGCGACGTCGTCATTTCTCAGGGTGGTGTTGTACCACACATTGCTGCTGTATGTTCCCTTTCATCGCCCACTAGCCGGTTCCTCATCACCTGCTCTTAGGAACTTTTGCCCAGCAAGTCAAAGTTTGTACCGTTTGTTATACTCTATTTCTCTGTGCTCACAGTGTTCGTTTTTAGCAAGGGCAGGAAGGAAGGCGAGGAGTAAGGGCTATCATAGCTCTGTATCCTCATGTCTATTCTTTTCTATCCTGTTTTCATATATTTTTATTTTTGTACCCTGTAGTCGATGTTGTGTAAGTTACAGCTTGCTTATCTGGGTTGGAATCGTGGATTGTATTTCTGAAACTGGTTTGAAATTGCAAGTATAAATCAACGTGACGAAGTTCGACGTGAAACGTCCGTTTAAAGTCGCGTTAGCGTCGCTGGGTTTTGCTTCAACGAAGTCAAATGATCCATCTTCCACGTTGTCAAACATTCATTCAGCCTTAAGTTGCCCATTATCTCCTAACGCAATCCAAATAGATGGAATCAACTATTTCCATCTATCAGGACTTATATTATGTTGCAACAAGTGTGAACACGTTCCACTAAATAACGACAGTCCTAAAGCCAACGGGGAAGTTTCCTCAATGGTTGATATAAATACATTGAAAGGATAGCAATGAGTGTAGGTACTATAACGTCGGCCAATAGGTCGATCCACGTATTATAATAATTAAGACATATTTCCTGTGTATGCACGAGAGGGCGAAAGTGTCCAACGAGATGATTTCATGCGCGTCTGCGTGACACGGAGTAGTATGTTGAGTTAAATTCAGGTCAATACTGAACTTTACTGTTGAGACGCATAGATTCTCCTTTGTAATAGACCCAGACAGGGAAAGGAATGCCGAGGACGATTCCAAGTCCGCCAAGCAACTAAGGGGAAAAGGTTGTTTATATAAGCACTGATAAACTAACACGACGAAGAAGGCTTACAGAGTTTCCACCGCCAAGACCAAGGGCATCGAACATTTGCTGTCCAAACAATGGGAACGCAAAGCCAAGCATCGATCGGAAAACCTATGTGGGATCAATCCATGAGCAATCTTAGAGTATAAGTTATTTACCGCAGCGGCTGCTGTGGCGCTCGCAGCGAACCTGAAGGCATCAACAAGGTACAGTTGAATGGGAAGGCTAGACATGGGCATGAGTTCAAGTTACAAGAAACGACAAACATGGTACAGACAAACAAGACATCAACCCTACAAGTAAACCGCATTGAGCAACCTCACCACCAGGGCTGCATGGAACTTACCGAAACCAAAAATGCCGGTGCCGATAATAGGCATGATCCAGTGAATACCTGCTTCTGCGGACCATCCATACCAACTGAATTACACGACAGTGGGCACAGACGAGGTTTCTGCGAAAAGAAGTGACGTACAACAGACCGATGGGGACGAAAAATGAGCCAAATAAAAGAACAGGTATACGCATTTCCGGTTTTCCCTTGCCTCCTTCCTTGTCCGCCAGCTGGTTGGTCAAGTTGCTGAATGAAAAACTGCTTTCAGTACGCGACAAGCACTCACATATTTGTAGACCTGGTCAGCAGTTTGTGCTCCGAAGAGGGTGGCAAGGAAGAAGCCAACACCTAGACCAATGTAGGCAAGCCCTCCAACACCTGGACCGAATCCATATGTCCTTTTAAAGACTCCTGTTCTTTGTGTCAAATGATTAAAGAACACGAAAAAATTATGTTCTTACCGGGGAAGGTCACGAACATAAGGTAATAAATACCTAATCCCTTCCGTTCAAAAAGTCTGAGATGAGGTCAAAAGTCAAGTACACAAACCATAAAGGCTATGATGATATAAACGTCAGCATTGAATCGTCATGATAACGGACGAACCCACAAAGACATGTAGAGGCTAAGGATAAAGCAAATGAAGCTACGGAAAAGCATCACAATGGGCCGAGTTAGGTTGTCCCAAAGATAACGCATATTTTTTTCGTGAGCGTTGACGGTATGTTGGACTCGGGCAAGTGCTTCAGGATCACCTAAGCGCTTTGCTTTGCGTACCCGTATCACTGGACCATATGTTTCTCTCAGGAAAGGTATACCAACAAGGGAAGCAACACCAGAGATGACTAAGTGCAAAGATGTGGGAGGAAGTTTCAATAAGAGGACGGTTTGCATACTAGCAATAACAAGGAAAACCCATTTGATTCCCACAGCTTGTGAGATGAATCCTCCAGCAATCGGGCCAACAACAGGACCTACTTAGGTATGAGAACATTGAAAACCTCATGTTAACAAGTATAAAGCGTACCGATCAAAGGACCCAAAGTGTAAACAGCCATAGCAGAAGCCCGTTCGCGGTCTGAAAACAAATCACCAATCGTTCCTGCACCACATGCAATAGGTGCGCTGCCTGAGAAACCGGCTGTAAAAGTCATGTCAGAGGACCTCGCCACGAGATGCAAGGACATTAGATCGTCACACCAAGGAAGCGAAAGCCGATCAATGACCCAGTTGTCGGGCTATATGCGCACCCGAGCGAGAAAGCCAACGAGAATAGGTTCGCAATGTGTAAAACCCATGCCCTGCCGTACATCTCGGACAATGGCGCCAGGACGAGTGGCTGAACAAAAAGTCCATCCAGTATAGGCTTACAGGTTAACATAGGCACTTACACCGAGAGCGAAAGAAAGTAGAAATATACTCAGTGTCAAAGCAATCATCGTAGAATTCGTAATCCCGTATTGCGACGCGACCTCTCCAAGCCCAGGAGCCATCATCGAACTGGCTAATGGAGGGATAAACGTGTAAAATGATACCTGATTAGCTGCGTGAGAAACAGTCTGAAGAGAGGAGAGTATGGCTCACAATTGAAACAGCAGTCCATTTATTCCTCCATGACCAATTCCGTGCGTTCTCAGGATCGTTTTCCCAATCATGCGCTTCGTTCTCCAGGGCCTCCTCGACTTTGTCCTTGTCCTCAGGCAAGGCTGACTCACCATATCCTGGGAGAGGATCCTCCTTCCTTTGGGAAGCCACCTTTTCATTCCCCATAACAATGGATGAGGTAAGGGCGCTTGCTAAAGAAGAAGTCTCTTGCGACATGCTGAAGGTCGCCTGGGGAGGGATGCTGGCCAAAGTGCTCGACTCCTATTCTCACATGCTTTGTATCTTTTATATGAACGCGATGACGGATCACCAGGTGTCCTTGACGTTATGGGATATTGGTCAACATTAAGTATCTTCGAAGCCGGCCCGAAGATTCAGCGCTTCAGCGTCAATGCTATGAAAGTCACCTATCTTGAGCCAAGGGATGTAATGGTGGCCTAGATGGTAAATACTGCCTATCGCATAGGTGTTTGCTGCTGAAGTTAAAGCTAAAATCGATTTGAACGATGATGCATGATGATTGATCCAACATGCAGAAGGATTTTCTACCGCATGACGGCATGAAATTCGATGGATTGGCGACTATAAATAATGTTGATTTCAATGTGGGCATGGTGAGATTTCTGTCCTTTTGGAGAGCTGTACAGTTAGCGATTAGTCACTAAAGTACTGAAGAGTGCGTGCCGTCGGTCTCCGGCACCTTGTCCGAACCAATGTGCATATGGCTAATCGATTTCCTCTCGAGTAGTTTCACATACTATGTTAATTCTACAAGAATGTTGAGCTATTTGCAGCCCACCTCACACTCTCAGCCAAAGATCACTACTGTGAATAGACCTATTCTAATTTTCACAGAGATAGTTACCAGTGCGGCTGATGTACATGCGGGTACGCCGGAATTGGCGCGGATAAGATTGCAAGGTGGGTCAAGTTTTACGTCTGCGAGCTTGTATCTTCCGTAGGGTGCGTGGGTCACTGGCTGATTCGAGAGAAGATGTGGGGCTCCGCTGAACAAAGTGTCATAGATCGTAAGACGGGCTATCTTGTGCTTTACATTATTCTGTAGTCGCGAGACTGGGACTTATATGTGTGAAAGCAATGCACTACTGTCATGGCGTTATCAAACTTTTTTTAGCAGCTGTAATAGTAGAGAGAGAGAGAGACCGGCGCCATGGTCGCCTCCCTACCCGCAAAAGTTGGGTGCCTGCTAGGGTATATATAAGCCAGGCTTCTTGAAGTCTGTAATAATGTCTCCGCGAGGTGATGCTTTTTGTGCACTGAGTGTGTGTAGCGTTGGGTTTCCCGCTATGGAAATGACTGGAGTCTGGCAGAGTCCTGTTCCATTTTAGGCAAAACGTTACGGTGTGGGAATCTGACTACATACATGCCCCGAATTCGAAGAGGTGTGGTTATCCCACTCCACCTCTCAGAAGGCCCACTACCCACCAAAACCCCGCCAGTGCTCCTTCCTGAAGTGGCTGCTGGTTCCCCCTATAGCCCTGTGCCCTCCCATGTCTCCCGGACCAGTTTGGTCTGGAAGGCTTTCTTCCCTGGTTCGGTATGTGCTAGCTTAACATAACTCGGCCCTACTTTTTTATGGCCCTCAACCATCTTCGCGTGATTTCCTCCATCGTATGGGGGGTGTACTTATTCTGAGTGAATTCCTCGTATTTCAGCGTCCACATGAGGTACGCGGATTCTATTGATTCTGTATAGACGCGAGAGGCCTTGTGAGGTCACCCCGTCTTCGCTTTCTGCCATTGATAGAACACCACTCAGGATGGAGCATACACCCTGTTTCCTCAGGCGCACGCTGGCTTTTGACTTACACAGGTCGTTCGCTAATTTTCAAACAGTTTCTTCCCCTGGGCATGTGCACGTGGGTATGATATGGTCGATGGAGTCCTCTTCTGCATCGTACATGTGCGTACTCTTAGGTCCGGTTTCACTGCAGGGCGGTTCCAGCATAAGCTCATTTTGTACGCGTCATGTATGCATTTTATAGGAATACCCTTATTTGCCTCGAGAAGTTTTCTATACCTCTCCAGATTTGCTCATTGTCGGCGTAAAGCCAGCCGTAGGACCTCCGAGCGTCGCTCTCAAATTCCTTCATCCTCTGCATTGTTCTAGGTATGGTCGGTGTCAGTGCCATTGTCCTTCTCGTTCTGTACGCCATAGCTTGAGTCATCTTCGAGAGTTTAGCACCTGTGAGGTGGAGTTTCATGGGGATTGGGGCGTTCTAAACTTATGTAAATTACCTTCTGTTGGTGATCGTACTCTTGCCTATGTTATTTCGTCATACTTTCCATTTCCATCTCGATTAGTAATACTTACAATTTTCGGCTACTCACATAGTCGACACACCTCAGTTGTTTACCACTACGTGGTTACTCTGAGGTGTGTCTCTTTATGTTTATAATCCCCACTCTCTTACTTACAACTCTACTAGTATTATTCTGACTCTCGTCTATTTACAACAGGTAGAGTTTAATATAGTTGTTTACCACTACGTGGTTACTCTGAGTATTATTCTGACTCTCGTCTATTTACAACACCTTCGAAGTTGAACGTTGAACGTTGAAACTTTATGGACAGTAAGCCCATGGACTTGGACCACGAACCGACGATACAGCAGATCGGTAGATCGAACGGCGTGCTATAGTCGAACGGTGTACAAGTTGAAATGAAACGCATGAGCTTGTCACGATGTCCCCACTAAGAAGCTTTTGGAATAGTAACAACGGACCACACAGTATAAGGGGAGGCAAGCTCTAAGCTTCAACCAAAATTTGAGCTTGATCATCAAAACGTAAGGCAAGCCTTTCCATTGTGTTTTAATTTTCGGTATCTATTGATTGTATTGCTTTTATTGAACCTCAATATCATCGACCCAACTTGGTTCAGTAATGTATACTACTGTATTATACAGCGAGTAATGCATAAGAAAGTTGTGCATTGATCTGCTGCTGCTTCTGGCATAAAATCTACTTGAAATCTGGTCCTTACGAGCATCACCTCAACAAGAGCAAGAACACCGCATATATATCTAAGGAATACATTGAGTCCGTCTAGGAATATGTACTGATTTATGGTACAAGTTCCAGAAGTCCACGATCGAAGCAAACACAACTTGTTCGGCGTTCGTTGTAAAAAAGCTGTAGCTGCGACTCTAGCGAGCCAGAGTCTCTCGAACCACTTTTGTAAGAGCTGCCACATCGACCCTTGCTTCTTGTGTATTCGAAGGCTGACTTTCATTGGGTAAATTCGCCAACATGAACTTTCTAAGGAGGCGATGATCAATCTGCAATACCACGGAGTCACAGGCAACTCACCTATCGTTCCACCAAGCAATGTAATGTACGTTTATGGAACGGGCGACAAGCTCTTCATCACGCGCGAATGTCCCAGAAGGGAAGATTTCCACGAGTGTGGTTTCTGGAGAGGGCTTCATAAAGAGACAGTCCAAAAGGTCGCTGCCATACGGTCCGAGCAAAACCTGAAGACATGAAGCTTAAATCCATGAGGACTCGCTTCATCAAATACTGACACACCGTTGACTTTGAAATAGCGCTCATTCGCGTAAACCAGTCCGTCTCATCGAATGAGCTCGACACGATATGGATTTCATAGCCGTAATCACGCTCCAACTTCTTCAGCCCGAGCACAAGCGCCTTGTGGTCTTCGTCCCGCAACCGTACCCCCGCATTCTCAGATTGACGATGGAGGTATGTTACGGTCTTCTTCTTCGATGGCGGCTCGCTCAAGAATGAAAGAAGGGTACGTCTGACGGGCTCCCACCAATGCTTTGAACCTGGGAGATTGAATGCTGGAGAAAAAACGGGTTGATCACGCTTGATCGCTGCCTCTGCTGCTTCTCGATCAGCTACGACGAGACGTTCGACAAGGAAGGGTATGGGCAGTTTGTGATAATCTTCCCAGTCCTCTTGATACAGGACTGTGAGTTGAGGGAAGGCAGCTTTTAACAGGAAGGGGTGAAAGCCTGTATCGACGCGTCTTCGACGAATCATGTGGAAGTGAGGGAGAGGGTTCGGATCGGTGAAGACGCGTACTTGAGGGAAGAATAATCTAGTTGGAGGAGGGAGGGAGGTTTGGCCTGAGGAAGTGATGTGTTGATCAAGAGAACTGTATGTGCGCCAGAGAGCGAGTAGAGTCGAGTTGTCTTTGTGAGAAATCAGCCAAGTAGTCGCAACATAGGCATTGCGATCAGACTTACGAGGCGTAGTATCTGCGGACATCCAAGTGACGCCGTGTAATCTAATGAAATGAGCGAGGCAATGACTCGAAACTTGATCAGGCTTACATGGAGCCATAGGTGCCCAGCTCCTCTCTTGCCTCTTCGGAGGATACTAATTTCCACTCGTCCATACCAAGCCCCAAGGCAGAGACAATAGATTTCATGGACGGGAATTCGTCTGGGTCATCCGAGACGACGTACACGATCTTATTGCAAATGATAATGTTATCTAAGATGCTATATCCTACATAGATCCACGTAGAATGAGGCACATGAGGTGAGCAGGGGAAGAGATGTATTGCGTACCAGAAATATGCCTGACAAGTCTAGACTTTGGTATATCCTCTCCCCATCTCAAGAATCCATCATTCACGGTCAAATCGCCCAAACTTCCACCTCGAAGTGCTCCAACTCCTTTCCTACCAAGCCAGCCGGCACCGTGCTTGCCCTCTCCTACTCCTTGGCTCCTCAGAGCTCCGTCACCCGACACCTCGTCTTCCTCCCACGCCCAGGTGCCGAAAATCTCATTCTCTAGAAAATCTCTCCAGCCGGGAGGCCGCCTTCCATCGGTTGCAATGACTTTTGAATTCCAGAACCCGAGGATCCTCAGCACGGTGCCATGTGTCGTTGCAGGGTCGAGACCGAAGAATTGTAGCGTATCGTCGAGATTGCAAGCAAATAAGAAGACACAAAATGCAAAGACAAGAATCTGTATTTCTCGTCTGCTAGGTGGAGCGGTCCATTTCATTGCAACACAGATACAGTGGAGACTCAGGCAACGGCTTGAATTGATTAATGCCACGGTGGCAGGGCGTTGGCGTTAGAAAGAAATACATACAAAGAGGACTCGGAAGTAAATAACACCTATGACGATATCTGGGCGCTTATGGGCGCTTATCCGCCCCTTCAAAGGTTCCACTTCATCGTAGAAGTAGAATGCACACTGATGAAGTCCTGCTTATTCAAATAGGAACTGGGAACTGTATCTAAACTGAGGCTAGGCATTTTCCGAGATTTTTATATCGCCTGTGCTCATCGTCGCTATAAGAAGATAACCTCTTCTGTCTTGCAGATAACCCATTAATGTTAACATGAACATGGTAAGCGAATCGAAAGGAGCTTTTACAATAACAGTTTCGAAGCATCGAAACCTGTTGCGAAGTGTAGCATTACGGAGTTACACAAATAGTACATCAAAACAGCAGACAAAATCAAAGGATCAAGGAAAAATCATGGATCTTTCTCCTTGGCGCCCACCCAATATGAGCCATTCGGCCACTCGTACTTTGCAATACTTGACTTGTGCATCTCAATGCTGCACCAGTTGGTCAGGACTCGTCATCTCATAAATGGTATATGGATATACCTATAACCCTCATTGGGATTCATAGGAACATTGTAACGTCCCTGAGCATTGATAGAACATGGAGTGACGAAATGTTCATGAAGATGATCAACAAATTCCAGGACGTTGCGCTCCATCGTCCCCGAGACGGCGATATAGTCAATCAGACTGCAAAGGCCACAATCGAGTATGATTCTAATTCAAGTGATGAATATATCTTACCTCAAGTGTATAACATATTCACATAAGCCGACACCTCCTGCGTGTGGGCAGACTGGAACGCCGAACCTTTTTACGGGTAAATTGCGTCAACAATCAATGAGTGAGACGAGAAAGTGACATTGACTTGGCAGCCATTAGGAGCACACTAAGGACCTCGCTCACTCCAGCCAGTCGACATGAGTCAATCTGAACGACGTCGATCGCATCCGCCTGAAGCAGCTGCTTGAACACCATGCGGTTATGTGCATGCTCGCCAGTGGCAACACCAATTCTGTGAAGCTTCAACGCCTTGCGTATGGTCGCATGGCCAAGAATGTCATCTGGAGCTGTAGGCTCTTCAATAAACCTACATTCCCCTTGAGAACTCATCCGGAAAGATCCAAGGATGTACACCATACCAGGGCTTGACTTCCTTTAGTCCAATGACATAGTCAATTGCTTGTTGTACGTCCCATACTTGGTTGGCATCAATCATGAGGACGGACCCTGTTGGACCTGCATTTTTTCCTCGGAGTGCCTCGCTATTAGGATCACGGAGGGGTAAGCCAGAAGGAAGGTATTGCGGGTCGTCGATGATGGAACGGATGATCTTCGCGCGGCGCAGGTCATTGGCCTGGTCGGCACCAACTTTCATTTTGAAATGGTTGAAGCCTTGACCGACCGCTTCTTTGGTCAAGCGGGCGATCTTCTCGTCGGTGTAACCTAGAGATCGTCGAGCTCAGCTATACTAGCAAGAGTAGCATTACTGACCGAGCCATCCGGCAGAAGTGACGTATGCAGGGTAACTGAAATATGATCCTAGATCAGCGGATGTTGTGGAATTAACGAGGAACAAACCCAAGCTCAATCACTTTAGCTTCACGCTCCTTCTTGGTTGCTTCTTTCTCCTTGAGCAAGACAAGAGCCTCTTCCTTCGTGATCGCATCTGATATGTAGCGGAACACTGCAGATTTTACGATCTCTTCTGGAGTCAAGTCGACAACAAGTTTCCAAAGAGGCTTCTTCCTTGAGCGAGCATACATATCCCAGAGTGCATTGTTAACTGCCCCTGATGCGATGTGAATCACGCCTTTCTCAGGACCAATCCTGTATCCATGCAATCAACCATTTTGGAGCTGTAGGTGAGGACTGAGTACTGAATAGCCACCATCGCAGTTGAGGATCCGCCATCATGTATTCCCATGTCGTTCCCATATTAGAAAAGAGTTCCTCGGTTTCTTTTCCAACCAAACGATTAGCAACTTCTCTGATCGCGGCACACACCTACATGCCGAATTCAAAGGCTTACAAGCAGCCTGATAGATAAAAAACATACGATGTCGTTGCCACGACCAATAGTGAAAGTCATTCCATAACCAACAAGTTCCGAGTCCGTTAGAAGAGTAACATAGGCTGAAGAATAATCACACTCCGTGTTCCTGCACCAAAGTCGCACCAGTATGAATTTCTTTTTTCTTCGGCAATTGTCTGACTTACATCGCATCGGTTCCATCTCCAGTAAGAGACGTAGGAAATCGAACATCTACGTCGAACAATCAACTACTCTAATAAAATCAATCGATTCTGATCTGAACTTGCCATTGATGTTGAATGCAGTGATTTTAGCCATTCCAATAGTTCAAACAGCAGACCGTGCAGTAAAGTATAGACGGGGTTAATAGGTCAAGAAACACCGAGGCAGTTCTGCCTTTATAGGCTGTATTCTCCTCCCAAACAGGGGCGGGCCGTTGCTCCGAACGGTCCGAGCTGAAGTTCAGATGCAGAGAAACATGAGAATCATAACAGGCACGAAACACATGATACAATCCAACGTATCTTGAGTCGATCATTATTCCAATTATATGACTTAATACTTAAAAGTAGAACAAGGACTATCAGTATCAAAAATAATATACTTGCCTCTTCCCAAGGAATTCCTTCTAGATACTTACCATTCCGCAAGAGCTATGGATCACGAAGACGGTCCGCGAGACTAATCTGCTCTGTGCCACGACGCGCAGACGGAGACGGGCGAGTCCTCGCATCTAACCTCCGGAAAGCTGTACCGTCCCTTCCTGAGCTAGAATCAGAGTTCTGAGGATTCTGTCGCGTTCCCCTTCGTCCTGATGGTTCATCATAACCAAACGTTTGGCTGGGTCCGTCATGAACGTATCTCTTCCGAGGGCCCTTGCCTTTCTGTTTATTTGGATAACAATCTGGTTTAACACCCAACTGCCTATCGACAGGCGGCCGATAGTTAACTGAGAGCGGCCTGCTCGGAGCTGCTGAACCATGTTTTGAGTGGACTTTCTCTTGCCGACTAGCCCGTGGCCCCGAGGGAGGGGAAATGGATCGTTCGACCGAAGGTACGTTGTTTCTGGGCACATTGCTGTTTTCATTACAGCTGGCATGTTCCCCATGATAATGGATTGGAGACGTCGGTGAGTTTGACTGCATAGGTTCGCTTGTAGGAGCAAAAGCTTCACTAATTCGAGATTCCAAAGACGGAGGATCATTACGTTCGGTTTTGTTGAGTTGACGACGTTTGGATGGAAGAACTATAGAAGGCTGTGATCTGGGCGAAGGAGGATCGAAATGATGACGCTTCCCAAGGACAGAAGGCGGCAATGAAGGATGTCCAGCCACTGATTCTGACTGTGATCCAAGGGTCTTTGATGAGGACAATATTGAAACCGATGGTTGCAACCTCCGGAGAAGTGAATTCTGGGAACTCTCATTAAGGGAATGATTGTCGACTTGAGAAGACGGCAAAACAGAGCTCCTGTAGAACTCTGAACTGGACCCGTGAATCGTGCTGGAATCCCTGTCGCTAATTTGTTCCTCCTTGAGGTCTGAGGATAGCTTGACCTTAGTTTGCAACACTTCCTCGTCGACAGTGTTGTAAAGTTTGTCAATAAGATGGATAGAAGAAGATCGAGAGACGTCTCGGCTCATTGAGGAGCTGCGGAGAGCAGCATCTTCTCTATCCAACTCCCTTGCAATCTCCAACTCATTGCTGACATCTTCACCGAGAGATATCGGGTTGGACTCGCTCCTTGTGTGGTCCGAATCAGCAGGATTGTCGTCTTCCGCTGTACCATCAGATTCTATGAAATTGTGCAGCCTTCCGCGGAGTGCTAAATTTAGTGCTTGCGCGCCCTTGGCAAGGCAACCACTCGAATCAACGGTCGTTGTCGTGCCTTGCGTAACCGTAGGAATAGGAAAGCTCGGCGCTTGAGTCAAATTAGCTTCCTCGACTAGTCTTGATGAGTCCAAAACAGGGGCTCGGGGACTTTTTCTGCATACTTCGTGGTCAATAGAGATATGCGATGAGGCAGAATCAATCAGGCGAGGGATATCTGATGACAAGTGTTGGAAGGCTGTTTCTCTTCCCAATGCACGACGATCATCCATTTCATCTTCGTCCTTGACGATGTTGGTTGAATCAGCAATAGCATTAACTGATGCGCTCTGCGTATCAGGCGATGAACCTGCCGAAGTTTTAAGTGAACTTCGCATATGTGACGACTCGTCGGTTCCCAGGGTTGAAGATGTTATTGAACTTCGTTCCGCGCTCAATGAGCTCCATGCCATTCGAACGTCATCAGCTTCTTGCTCAATCTCAGTTATTCGGCGAACAAAGCCTCTCTGCTCGGCTGTAAGTGTGGTGTGATTTAATCGTTGGATAGGTTGTTTTTGAATTACAGGCCATGTTTGAAGTTGAGTTATGTCTCGAGAAACCTCTGTGATTACAAGGTCGGCCGAGTCTCCCAGATATGAACTAGGAGGTGATCTGGAAGTTGATACTTTACTCGTGTGCTGTTGGTAAGCGTCTGCAGCTAACGCTTGAGGAAAACGAGTGACAATTGCTGTCAGTGTTGCCTTTGCGGCACCATAGGTCTCCTGGGCCGATTCAAGGCCCAATTCGGCTTTTTCGAAAGCAATGAGAGCGCTTTCGTAGAGCGATTTTATCTCTGAGTTGATCTGAGGGAACTCAGGCGGTTTCGATGATTGGAGTGTCTCTGATCCACTTATGGACGATAAGGACTCCGAGGTTGGGCCAGTTTGAGAAGATGATGATGGCATGGTGGAAAGGGATGAACATTGGATAGCCATAGTTGTGTGAGTGTTTGAGAAAGGTGCTTGGGAAACCTGTGGTTCATGGGATGTTAAGGAGCTGTGAAGACTTGCCGTCTGTTTCAATGGTGGTGAAGTAGATTCATTGAAGCTCTGGAAAGGACTCATGATATGATGTCCTGAATCGATGATTGATTTTCGTTCCGTCAGATCTGCTGAAACCTCCATCGGAAGGTGATGGCCGTCAGAAGTTGAGTTAGTGGGATAGTTTGTGCTTTCCAGCCTCTGTTGCAAAGTCGGCTGTGCAGGTGAAGTTTCAGCCGATGTCCAAGGAGTTCCTGCGCGAGACGGGTATTGCAAGTCCATGTACATAGGTGTTGGTGAATGTTTGAATTCGAATGGCGGTTTCGCCCCCATGCGTTTCAGTAGCTGCGGAGGCTGTCCAATCAGGGAAAACCTGAAGTCTGCAAAAGTAGGAGGCGACGGAATAGATATCGATGGTTGTTCGGCTGCAGACGTGAACATTGGTAGTAGGAATCACTGTGTGTCGATTTTCAAGGGCAGGAAAAAAGGAGAGTGTGTGAATTTACTTACCACACCACATGAGACATGTCTCTCGTTTGATCCCATCAACGTAAGGCTTGTCAATTCCTTTGTTGGGTGAATTTTCAATTCTTAGATTTTACTATTGCATATGTTACAGCTTCTTTCTCAACCTTCCAAGAAATGGATTTGGGGACCCATGTACTGTACAGCACAAAACGTGCCCCTCCTTCCATCAAGTTTCGTGGTAATGCGAACTTGATTCTTGATGTTCGGTCTGGAGGTGCAGTAGCACTTTGGTTCATAAATAACCTTAGACAGTTGATTTACTGAGCGCTGAAGCATGATGTATCGATGACCACAAATAAGTCAGTAAAATAAGTATGATCGATGATGGACTGACACAAACAACGAACACTCTTGTTGGAAATCGATCACCCTTCATTTTCGACATCAGTTCGGACGGCCGGAATTTATTGTACTCATCAAAAGATTGGATATCTGATCGCCTAGGATTGCCTCCACAATGGTCAATCTATAAGCGTCATGGTTGTAGCAACCAAACTTGTTGATACCTTGTTGTTTGTTTTTGTTCCGCGAGTTGGCAGGACAAGGCTATGGCAAAGACAAGGCGAGTGCCTCCTGCCGTCTCCAGGCTATACTTCGGTTTTCATTGATTACAACACTTGTATCACTTGTTTTTGTGGATGATGCCCAACTATATAAGCCCTGGCATTCATAGAGAGAAGACTATAACCCGCATCCGCCTCAGCAAAACAAGATGGCTCCAGTAGCAATCGTCCCGCGGATCCATTGTCACACGAGTACTCATGCGCCTTATGCGACACGAAGGCAGCCAGAGGCTGCTTGGCCTGTTCAGGACCACTTTTACAAAGCGCAGCTTGCAATCCATCTGAATTCCTGTCGGATCTCGAATCTACCTCGCGGTTTTCCGATTCCGTCTCGATCTCTCTCTGTCTATCCATTGAGCATCTATAATACGTATCTAGAATCTTACGAGATTCAGGAGGAGTTGCCCATACAAAACTCTCCTTCTGGTCAGGCGGTAATCAGATTTAATGGTCATAATCCTTACGAAGAATACCTGACCTGGCAAATTTTCCTCTCCGGTCCAAATTATTCATCTCTTCGCAACTCGCGAAGTAAGCTATCTCTTTCTCTTTTGAGTGCTTCATAATAATGCGGATCATCTTCAGGTAGAGGGCAGGAAGTTGCCAACATCCGAGTGAATGTTGCTGTATCCAAAAGCTTTTTTTGGCAAGCATTAGTGCACGACGCATCTACAATACTTCGTGCTCTGGCAATTTCACTGGAAATTGGAAGACCGTTATCGATCGAGCTCTTCGATGCTAACACGGTCGTATATCAAGCACTTGAACCTCATGGGCCAAAAAATTACCTCGTCGTCAAACGATGACAAAGTCAATCTTCTCGCTTTGTGATTGTTATCGTCAAAACTGGCCATACCACCCCAGTTTGTGCAAGCTTTATGTCCTCTGCACCCATGTGGCTCTTCGTTCCACCACCTGACGTCGAGAACGCGACGTATCTATAGCATTTCAGCATTTTGAACGACCTTTCATGACCGTTACGCTTGACATTCATCTCCTTAGACTTACTCTATATTCGACCCTTCTCCTGATAATTATTGATAGATTTACGTAATTAGTCCTTCGACATCTGTATCATACATACTTACATACATACTTAGTACCTGCGCGTAATGTAAACCTTGATGGTTCTTTTAACTTCGAAGATGTCCGAGTCAAAAGTGAAAAAAGACATCCCTCTCCTCGCAATCTTTGCAAGCGGACAGAAGTTCTTGAGAAGACCTCCATTGGTCAACAGACGCGCAGGACAGGTTGTCACGGGACTTCTATCCAACATCACATGGTCCTTTTGTTGTTGGCCAGGCTGAGCCTCTGAGGACGTGAAGTAACCCTGTTTGTTTTCCACGACAACCCACACCGGCTTCTCTTGAAGCGCTTTATATTATACTATTCTGCGGATTGCATAATCTCTCTGCAGTGATTACTAGGTGCGTCACTGATTTCGCTTATCTCTCGGTATTAGGTTACCAACTTTTCCCTAATTTGTTTTTAGTACATCGTCGTTTCCTGATACACGACTACACGCGAGGCAAGATAATTGAAAAAAATACGTCCAGACATCCTTCAACGTACGTGTGGCCTCCAAGGTCACTAAGCACTACGATAAATTTACGCATCTTGCTCGCTCAAGTCCTCGCTGAGGTCAAGCGGTGTAACCAACCGCGAAATGCCCAAAATTCCGCACCCAAACTCAGAGGTATCAGTGGAAGAAGATATTGTAGACCAGCTCTGCACTGTCGACCTCAATGAGGAGATGCCTGCTCGCCCGTCTAGTCGTCTGGGTTTCAATTGCGATGCAGAAAATGACCCGCCTTTAACGGCGGAAGAGCCTTATGGAAGGGTGTATCACGAATCGTTTAATCAAGCGGAAGAAATGAACCACTGGACAAAGCTGGATGAATACGAGTCCGATATTACGATGCTCATACCCGAACGAGACGAAATACCCACCAGGCCCCGCTCGCCAGGCCTAGTTGAGGACTGGGCATTGCACTATGATCAGTCCATGTCAGAAAATGAGGACCTTGATCGTTCTTCGGGCGAAGGTTTCGACGAGGACTACAACACGTCTCTATCCCATGCGGCATCATCACCACCATTGGACGAAATTGTCCGTTCGTTTTCACAACCTATTGAGCCATCCGATTGGAGTATATCCCCAAAGTTCTCTTGCCTGCCGTCCCCTTTGTCGTCGCCCTACGTTCCTTTCAACGCCTCTTCGTATAATTATACTCCACAGCGCCACCGGTATCGCCATCATGGGCATTCGCGCCACGCATTACTTCATCTGAAATGGTTTTGGGCCTCCCGCGAAGATACATGGTTAGAGTGTAACGCGCGGATGTTTAAAGTCAAGGCCTACGATGGGCTTTCGATCCTCAACTCTGTCTCGCCCAGGTTCCGCCTTCCTGGAGGTTGTATCCCACATGGTCCTGCTGATACCCCGCAGCCGCCTCCCTCGCCTCCTATAGCACTCCTACCTCCGCTATCTGTCCATCCTCGTCGTGGCGACCTCAGTGCCCTTCATGACCCATATTGTATGCATATTGACCGTTACTTTGTTGGAATGCCGTTATGGACGATGTCAAAGACGCTCTGGATGTTTGATGTGCATATGGCGTCTGGAGAGCTTCAAGCTGGACAACAAGACGTTGAGGATGACCTTTTCGAGTATCGCAGCGAGGGTGGATCGATTGAGACGTCCGAGTCTCATGCGTTTAGCGATGATTCCGATTCAACGCTTGTGGAGAGCGACCATGAAGCGGAGCAACTAAGGGACGCGCATCACAATCAAGAGGATATAAGGCTCGAGTCGAAAGGATCTCAGACACCGGAACACGATGCAGACGCTTCGTCCTCCAAAATACCAATTATGAGAGACCTGAAACGTTTTATCCCCCCCAGGTCCACGTCGACTAATTCAAACATCTCTTGTCCGCCTCCTTGGCCTACCAACTGGTATCGCCGCTGGGAAATTCTGCTGCAGCTGTGCGTCCAGAACAAGTCAAAGACAATTCAGCCCAGTATCCTTCCGATTTCCCACTCGAAGCCCCAGCGCTTCTTTATCGGCGACGACTGGGATGAAGAAGAGGATGAAGAGGCGGAAGAACAGGGAAACCACGCGCTCAAAAAGAATGTTTTCGTCGTGGTGAACGATGATTGCTCGAGTGGACGACATTTACGACACTGCTTTTGACGGTTTTTTTCTCTTTTTTTCTTCCTTTATGCCCCTGAAAACATTATTTATTTCTTCTTGCCCCATACACAGGATTTCTATAGTCTCACGGATACTCAATCTGCATACTCGCACTGTAATACTAGCCCCATCCCCACCATGCCCAACTCCCCCTCTCTTAATGCCTTGCATTACAACACATCGATCAATCTACCTGTGCGTCTATGCTGTTTCTTGCTTTACTGCACGTAACATCAAGCGCCTACCTATTCAGGACACTGTGTTGAATATGTAACTTCTCACTTGCGATTCCATTACAAGATACGACATTCTATCATCTAGATCTGTCCATCGTACTATCGTTTCTATCACACTACTTGTTTCTGGACTTGCCATCTCTTCCGCAAAAATGTCACATTCACTTTTTTTTTAAAAAAAAAGAATGCAACACGCTTCAGAATTATAAGACTCCGTAGAAGAAATAAATAATGTAAACAACCAGGGTATTAGGGGTGAGGATCGTCAGCGGGGTCTGGTGTCGGCCATGTGTATTCGTTGGCTCCCTGATCTATTGCTCTGTCTCGCTCCCTGGTCGATATAGATAGACGTTGAAGCTGATGCGAGCGGCGGTGAAACATATGATGCCAGAGATCGACCATAGACTGGCTCCAGTGGATATGGAGGCAATCAGTGGCATAGCGAAGGTCAAACGTTCACAAAGATATCATAGATGCTCCAATTATACCATGCGGTGGCATAGAACGTTGATAGGAATCATATGTAACATAATTACGAGGCGATGAGAGTGAAACGTGGAGACTAGGCGTAACATCTGCGACCGCATGGGCAGTGTAGATTACGATAGGAAATCAGAAGAGCAATAATGTATCTTGAACAACATATACAGAGGCGGTTTCAAAGTTATTGAGGTCAAGGAAGATACATAAGTACAACGATTTGAGAACTTGTATGATTGGGAGATTGATGCTGTTCGGAGCTAAAAAGTTGAGTCACACGCCAGCGGAACAAAATGCGACGCTTGTGGCAATGACGTCCATGAGCCAGACTTACTACGTAAGCTTTGAAGCTGAAGTCTGCTGAAGTTCAGACGTTTGGTGAGCCACGACATGCTTGCTCAATAGCGCGTTGTGATTTACAAGAACAGACTGTATCTGTACAAGTTAGATATTGAACGGAGCACACAAAATCGAACGTCAAGTGAGTTGATGAGATGTTACACACACAAAGACTTGATAAATGTATTGATAGCCGGCCGATACCCGAGACACGACCGCGTGGCTCCGGTCTTCCTTGACAAGTTCAACAACTTTTTTTGTCCCTAGACAACGTTTTATGGTGAGTATACATTGGCCTTGTTCAAAAACGTCACATATATTGTGCTGTAGAATTTCAACACGTCAACTAAGCAAACACACTCGCCAGAAGCTCCTTTATTGCGTGGAACATCGGAAATAAGAACTTCCTGCAGGGATGATCAAAGGGACAGGACGTATCGACCGTGTAAAGACTTCAATCCATCCGGATTCGGAAATATAGTAGAAATGGACCGAGGCTTTCGTTCAAAGAATCAACGGAGACGGAAGTTGTCACGAGGTAAGGGTTTTTCTAGAGTCATACATAGCCCAAGTTGAATGATTACAGACGTAGGGTATCGTGGCGCTCGGCATTACGACCATGTTTCTATCAAAACAATGGCTCTGAACGAGCCTCTATTTGTCTCAAGAGAAAGTGTGCTTGACGCGACAATCACTCATGATGGTCTTGATTATGAAGGATACAACGACAAGATTGTGACGAGAGTTCACAGTCGTACCAGTTCGAAATACCTTGACGAGGGGATGTTCAGCCTCCGTAACAACAGGCGAGAGGTCAGTCGGTACATCAACGAGTATCCAATCTCTGGAGTACGGCAATTAGAATGTAAGATTCCATATATCTTACAGGTGGCCTTTTTAATTGCCTCATCAGTGCAATTGAAGGAAACACAGAATCTATTCAGTGCCACGATGCGGAGAACAGAACTCCTATGTAACAGTCTTCTTGAAACCCAAGCAGAGCTTGCACGTGTATATGAGCAGCGTGATTCATATATGGACGACGTCCATGACCTCCAAGGCGAACTGAAGAAGACAGAAGCCCAGTTGGAGGAGGTTGAGGCCAGGAATTACACCCTGACGACAGATTACGAGGCATTAGGACGTGATAATGCATGCCTACGACGATACTTGGACGAACTGTCTGAGGAATTGCAGGATACGCTTTCCAAGAAGGTCTGTCGTCGACGTTTCAAGTCTACTAAAAGTGAGATATGTACTTACGTCTTTCATGGAAGGATCGTCGAGACTTGCATCACATCCGTCGACGAATTCTTGTAGACAAGGCGGTCGAAGCCCTGAAGAGGCGGTACTGCAGTTTATACCCTATGAGACAGAGCGAATCATTTTACTCTTGGTCAAAACGAGTGGGCTATACGAGTTGGGAGCGGATAGCATCCATGGTCATGGACGCAAAACATCATGGGAACAAATCCGCCCATCGGGCAACGCAGGCCGAGATGTTGCAGACCGTAACACTTGCCCTCGAGGATGACTTAGAATCCGGGGATACAGGCGAGGGGGAAGTATTACGAGATATGTACAATATTGTATATAGTGGAGGGCATGGTTGATGCAACATGGAAAATAGAAGTATCTTGGTTTTCGTCAACAGTATGAGCGAGCTCAAACTTCATTGCCTCTCTGCCATAGCCTGAGTGCTGTTTCATTGAGCCTGACAGGTTGTCATTCACACTTTCTATGCCTGTTGACAAGGAGTAGGCGCCAAGGTTATAACAACGTTGCAAAACTACGGAGCACCCAAACCCTGGCCTTCAAGTCTGAGGATTACAAACGCAGGGAGAGTGGTGTTACTGATATATAAGGGGTATAGCCGCGAACAAATGGAGTCGATTTGCTTCACGTCTGACACGTGTAGGCAGAATCGGTCTTTCTGGGTTGGAATGTTGGATGAAAAATGAGGATCGCAACGAGGAAAACAAGAGTTTGATGCCACGAAGTATGTCCATAGATTCATTGTATCAGAAGGATATGCAATGTGGTGTGGAAGATTGAATGAATGAGGATGTCGGCTAGATTGAGATGTATCCTGAAGTCGGTGTCTAACCACCAGCTGACTTTAAATGAGGAATAAGGCATGGCTTCACCGGTAAGTGTTTTTTTTCTGCGAGATGTCTCCGTCGTCGGAATTCTTCATGCAAAGGTATGGTATGCGGGCACCTGGTCCGGGCACTCTGCACGATCGTCGCGTGCTTTGTGGATAT
>JABAJZ010006850.1:0-39912 GCA_018857265.1 Termitomyces sp. T32_za158 | reverse complement strand
CTGCAAACCCCCACCCGGTTCCATGTTACGCTGGAGATCCCGCGGATCGTTGGTTGTCTGTCGTGTTCGAGTTTGACCATGAACATTCGCACAGATATAAATGTTGTACATACAGCAGGATGGGGCTGAATTGTAAATGTCGCCTCTGATGACGCATCATTCTGCGTTTGTTGCCCCGTAGGATTTGAACTAGATACCGAAGTCTTGTTCTGGGAGGACATTATGTGGGAGTTTTGTTTTGATTTGGATAAGTGAAGATGCTGCGCAGTCACCAAGCCTCTTTATATATAAAGGAGAACAGTCTTACACAGTCTGATGACGAGATGGACCCAGGTCGATGACGTCAGTGACTCCGGGAGTGTCGTGCCGGGAGGGCCACACTTCCACTCTTCTCGCGTTTCAAAAAAAGATAATCCTTATACCTAAACAAGTACGTCCGATACATGTGTAAGCACTGCACAAAGGATGGATACGATACATGAGCTCAAGATTCGCGAATCAACGTTTAGGAATCCCACATCATCTGTAAGGATTATTGGTGGCTGCCTCAAGGGAAAGGGGCGTTTGAAGGTAGCTTACCTTCTTAAATTCTATGACAAAGAATTCAGACCAAAGTATAATTTGGAAAAATGTATGCAGTTCTCACCTTCCAGGCTGATGACACCATCTCCATTCAAGTCGGCTTCTTCCATCATGGTCTTCAACTCTTGCTCCGTCAAATTGATATCTAGAATGAAGTATCGCCATTACGATGGTGTACATGAACTTCGCATGGCTGAATAACATACTGAGGCTTTGAAGAATAAGCTCCAGTTCTTCTATGCTGATGAACCCGCTCCTATCTCGATCGAAGACGTTGAAAGCAGCCTCCACCTCGTCGACTTCGTTATGAAACCTGGTGCTCATCAGCTCCAGGAACTCGTTGAAGTCGATTTTCCCATCATTATTGGTATCGACTCCACGGATCATTTCTCGCAACTCGTCGTCTGTTGTTGTCTTCTGCCCAAGCTTGTGCATGACAACTTTGAGCTCATCTTGCGTGATGGTCCCATCTTTATCTGTACAGGGATTTAAAAACAGAAATGGGTTTAAACGATGTAACGTTTCCAACCTGCATCGAAGAGAGCAAAGATTTCTCGGAACTCTAGATAGGACAAGGCGAGTTAATGCGATCTATATGTGTAGCGTCACACAAGCATACCTGCAATTTGTTCTGAAGGAAGGGGACAGGATTACTAGCTTATCAGATCAGAGGGCGAGAAACAAACCTGGAGTCTTTGAACAATGTTAATAACAGGACAAGTGGGAGGATGGAGAAGAACGCGTACCAATTGGATCCTCTCAGTCATGGTGAAGAATCGATGAAAATCAGTGTTTCAATGGACAGGCTTGAATTCAGGTGGTCATCGAAATAGAGGATATATAAGGACGCTTCCTATATATATACTGTTGAGTTGCTGATTCAAGCCATCGTCCTTGATAAAGGAAAGATTCCGTTGTGCACGGCTGGTATGTAGATAGTCTATGCATGTTGTCGAGTTCGGAAAGGGGCTGTGGGTGCACCGCTTGAAGGACGTCGGCGTGGCTGTGTCATCACCCTGGTTTTGGCTATTTTGCTTGGCCCATGGACATTAAATCTTGATGATATCATTTATTCAGTCAATAGCCTCACTGTCCTGCCTGGCAATCACAAGAGAGAAACTAGATGAGGCGCTTATTTCTGGCACAGTATTCGGACGCGGGAGTAACATATATAAGTAAAATAGAGAGGCTAGCAAAGACCAAACAAGGAACAGCGACTCGCTCTTTGCTGACATCCTGTGACAGACCTCCGACGCCTCTGACGCCTCTCATAGAGGATAATCGAACCATTGATCGTACACGGTTAATCACTTGGACAACATCATCTGCAACCCGTATGTCAGCGCTTTCCGAACACATGTGTACGGCGCAATGAAACACACCTTGACGAACTCTATCGAAAACATTGCAACGATCATTCAACAACTTGTTGATGTTGAAACACTATCACGTACCCTCATAGTTGATCTGCCCATCGCCATCGACATCCGCTTCCCGGATCATCTCATCGACCTCGGTGTCTGAGAGTTTCTCACCTGAAAATGAAAAATCCGCGTATGAGTATCTTCTCCCACGCCCGTGGACCCAAAAAAGCGCCCATGTTGGATCCACAGATAAAGTCATACATACCCAGGTTGGTCATGACATGTCGCAGTTCAGCCGCGCTGATATAACCATTTCCATCCTTATCGAACACCTTGAATGCCTCCTTGATCTCTTCCTCGCTATCAGTATCACGCATCTTACGCGCCATCATCGTAAGGAACTCAGGGAAATCGATCGTGCCATTGCCGTCTGCGTCGACCTCGTTGATCATGTCCTGCAGCTCTGCTTCTGTGGGGTTCTGCCCAAGAGAGCGCATGACGGTGCCCAGCTCCTTGGTGGTGATCGTACCATCGCCATCTGTAGATGAACGCCGTCAGCTTCCGGTCCAACGTGCTTAGTATCAGACGACAAACCCTTGTCGAAGAGGGAAAACGCCTCTTTGAACTCTAGGCGCGTGTTAATATGCATTTGAAGACAGAAGTAGAGGGATAGCTACCAGAAATCTGCTCTGGAAGTGTTGCATAGTATGATCAGCCGATGATCCTCCTAATCAATGTCGAAATCGCACCTTCAGACTGAAATTGAGACGAGATCAGTTAACATCGGTGGTGTTCGTGCTAAAACATATGGCTCTTACGAGTTGGTCGGCCATTGAGACGTGTAGACTTGCAGGAAGGAAGTTGTCGTTGATGAGAGCAGCTTCACAGATTTAGTCTGGGCTAAAGGGAGATCACGGCAATCGCCGTTCCTGGTTTCCACCACGACTTGAGATCGTACGACATCATTGCAAGTATGAATAAGTTATTCACGTAAACTCCATCAGCAAGCCATAACATGTACATAACAATCTGTTCTACAAAGATGCGGCAAAACCTTTGAGTACCGTTGTAAAATCTGGCCATCTACCAGATCGACACAAATAGACTCCACGTGGAACGTCCAGAAGTTCCAGGGTCTAAGGGGCTCCCTCCTAAGGGTCAAGGGCATAATATGCCGAGAACATATATGGCAATTGACTATTTATAGCTGCATGATTTAGGATGATTGACAACTGCTCGTAACATTAAGATCCAACGTTTCAAACCGAGTGATCATGATATGATACTATATAGTGTGTCACTACGTAGTCTTCTAGAGGAACCCGACATAGGGCAATGCCCCAGCGGGTATAGCAATTCATCACCATCATGATTCGCTAATTGTATGTTACTATGCCATAGAAATTTCAGTAATCCGTCAAAATTGCTGTACGAGTAGACAATGATCCATGTCAAAACACAACACTATATCACAAATCCTCCCGTCTCCAGTGAGTCGGGCAACGGTTGACTCACAGCCGCGCCACACCCCCTCTGCGCGGCCAACGTTGGATCTCCATCCAACTCAATCACAACCTCACCACCGCCTACGACATCAAAGAAATCAATCCAACACAGGCTCCCCGGTTTCCCATTTACGTTAACGCTCTTGACGAATAATTTGCTACCCGTGGGCGGCGCACTTGCGAGTGAAGCAGGGTCGAAGCCAAGTACAGTAAAATTTGTGGATGTGCCGAACAAGTCGTTGTGTATAGTAAAGGAGGAGAGGAACGGAGAACCGATGAGGAGTTGGGTTGAGGCCGGCACAGGGTAGAGACCCAATAAATGGAAAACGAGAAGAGAGGCCATGGCCCCTGAGTCGTCGTTACCTGGAATGCTAGAATTGTCTCAACTTCACCGAGTCACAGATTAAAAAATAAGGGATATACCCTCGTATTCCAGTGTTGAAGTTATCAAAGACAACCTTGCGCACCCGCAGAGCGCTAAGATCTGGGCGATTGACATAATGGTAGACCCACGGGATTTCAAAAGAAGGCTCGTTGCCTGCCTGATAATATCCTTGGGTGAAATAGTGGTCTCTAAAATCCCAGGTGAGAGCTGATAGCTTGAGAACCTTGAGTTGCTCACGTTCTGGCGAGGAACGTTGCGGGTCCTCCCATTAGTCTGACAATCGTAGACATAGACTGCGGGGCGAAAAAACTCATTTCCCATGACGAGGCTACGTTATGCTCCCATCAATGACCGGCAAAGCATGGTAAACCAAGACACTCACATTCATAAAACCCAACATCATTGTCTGTCCCCCTTGCACACGAGTGACTAACAGGATCCACGGGCGAGCACGCATTCGGCGGGCTGAATGCGAATGTGCCATTCTATTTGGTGGGTACGCGTGTCTAATTTAGCATCCTCGATCAACCCTAACGGCAAACGCACCTGAAATCTCCTCTGCAAAAATCCCGTAAACCCATCCGAAGTCACAGATGGATCCCAGTGGTTTACAAAATTCATCGATCGATTTGAATACTTTGCGATATCGGCGTCTGACTTGTTCAGCGCTATTCCAGCTTGACGAACAGCAAAATCACCAAGAGAATACTGAAGACAAGTTATCAGCTGGTCAGTGGACATGTTATAAGACTATGGCGACAAACCTCAGTCGCTCGAGAAGCTTCGCGAGTTGGCAAGCCCACTGAACCGCTTGGGTCGACCCAGTCTGTCGGAATGTATCCGAACATTTTCCATGCCGTATTCTGTCTACCAACTTGACAACACTATATCAGCCGCTGGTACCAGATAACTCTAGAACGACATCCAGACCTCGAGACCAATCAGGGGGCTAACAAATCTCTGATAAACACCTGTATATCGAAAACAAAGAGCTCCTACGGTGTTCTCGGCCGTATCCACCAGGGCCTGGTACAGATCATCCGTGGGCACTCCAAGTTCCTCGGCTACAGAACCGTACTTGACTGCAAAATCACCCAGGATGGGCATGCCATCGCTTCCACCTTGCACGAAGCCACTATGAATGCAAAATGAGATTGATTTGAAGCTTCGACTTATTAGAAAAACGCACGCTTTGGTATTTGCTCGGCATTCCGGTATGTAACCTGTTAACGCTTAAGGATACCTGAGTCGTTGGATCAGGTAGGAAACTAACCCCTGTGTCTCCAGCCGTCGACATATGCGCTGACTATTTCGCCCCACTCCCTTGGCGAAGTGATGGAAAGCAGAGGATGGACCGTCCGGAAGGTGTCCCATGAGCTTGAATGGATGGAAGTAAGGAATACTACCGACTCATTGTAACATCAGCGGAATCATACCAGAACATAGAATCATAGAAAGGAAATTCTGAAGTCCAGTATGGATTTTCATGAGTCAAATTTGCGGGGACCAAAGAGGAACGATAAAGCTGGGATCGCATATGTCAGCCGTGAACCTACTTTCAGGAAGAATATGAAATCGTACTGAAGAATATAGCAACTCCAGTACCGTCGAGTTTTCTTTCTGGAGATCAGTCTCAACCCTCCCCAAAACCCCTTCCCAAGCGTCACTCGACGCACCCTCCACCTTATCCCAATCCCAATCCGGTATCTCGGCTTCTGCATTAGCGCACGCTTGCTGCGTACTAATGAACGAAACACCGAAACGTGCGAGCACCGTTGACGAGTTGAACGAGAGCAGTGCGCCTGCTTGTATAGGCGATACGCTGGGCTGGAAAGGGAAATTCAAGGACGTGATATTCGAACTGACTGCAATGACGTCGGGCGTATTTTCAGAGACGGACTGATACGTCCCAAAGTCCATGTTTTTGGCGTTGCTGTTCGGATCATTGAAGTCATAGCAGGCAAAGGCGGTGTAATTGTCCGTGCCGTAGCTCTGAAAGGTGAAAGTTACCATAAGCTGACGAAATGTGATGTCTTGTAGATGTTACCTGGAGAAACGTGCCACCAAGTTCTACTCTTCCAGAGGGCGAGACGGAGATACTGCCGCCCTCAAAAGACCTTTGTAGGTCATGTGTAAGGTCCACGACAACGTAGTTTGTAGGTGTCGGATCAGCAGGGGCGGATGCATAGCTGAAACGGATCAGTCCCGATCTCCGAGTTGAAGTAGTCTCGATTTTGATCCCATTCACAAAGGTTGTGGTAAAGTATCCTGGACGTGCGGCTGTTAAAAAGTTAGTGGGCACATTGGCATCAATAAAGGTCAAGGAAGTGCACCGTCCGTGCCAGCTGCACGTAAAGCTTGCCGAGCAGCAATTCCCACAGGACATGCAGCGAAGGTACAGTTCGTGAGCGGAAAAAGTGGAAAGACGCCGTAGCCTCCGTCGACATTGCCTCCTGTACCTTCATCGTGCATAAGAGAGATACCGGTAATTGATGAGTTGTCAGAAATGTATCCTGCTTGTCGAGGGGCAGTGCTGACGTCAATGCCAACCTAACGCAATATAAGCATTGTTATAGCTGTAGAACATGATGTCTACTTTGGCCATAGCATGCGGCACTGCAGCACCTGCACCGAGACAGTTGAATCGCCAACGTAACATGAGTTAGAGCAGAGTTGAATGCGCACATACCTGGAAACGCATTTCCGCCACTTGCTCCTCCAGCGCCTGAGGCGGTGCCTATGAATAGGTTGACCAGCGACGTTAGGTTATTCACAGCATTGGCATGAGATATGCAGCCAAGTATGCCTAGAGAAACAAGGAGAGTCCTCATTGCGCGCTCCAATGACAAATGTTCTCAAAGTCATATTTTGAGCCTCACGTCGTGACAGCACCCAGATGTAAAGAAGGTTCCCGGAATAACGCCCCAGGAAAGAATACCCTTCTTTTAAACCCCAGGAAAGAACATCCTTCTTTTAACTGCCCCTGCATATGGACACGACCCACGTGTGTTGAACGCCTGACTTTTCTGTGTTCTTTTTCCAACACCAACTTCCGAGAAGGGTAAAGGCGCATTCTCTCTGAGAGTTTTTTTCTCGCGGAAAAAGAAATAAATAGACCTGTTGCTGCACGTTGCCAATGCTAAACACCAGAAGCACGTTCACCAGAAAGAGAAGTAATCGCTCAGCGCAGAGCGCTTCTAGCTCGGCTTTTGATGAAGGTTGTAGTTTTCAGACTTCGATAACAATCGAACCTAAAAATAGGGACCTCTCTCGCGCCAGTGACGTCATTGTATAAGGAAAGAGAGACGTCTTTGACACTGGACGCTCCTGTATCGTCCCTAACTAGAATAGCAGACTTGAAGCGATATGTCTTCCTCCAGTATCTCTACAAACAACGGTGACAGTCCTTCCGAGTCTCCTGATCCAGTTACTGGCGCCGTCTATCCTCCACAGAGACATGCCGGAAAGGTCGGCTATGGACCTCAGTACCACCTTGGTCCGGTTGGTAGTATCTCGAATCGATGTGTACCATGCCAAATAACTCCCGTGAATTTTCGTAGACGTTTGGAGAAAAGGTCAAAGGTTATGAAGAAGAGCTCAAGGGTCACCTTACACATAATCATGAGCTGGTCGAACACGGAAAGATGATGGTAAGTGGGGAGCTCAAGAAGAGGGAGAGGGAGCATGATATGAAGGTAGTATGCGCTTTTTCTATCCACATACGAAGATTCATCGGGTTTTTAGAGCAACAGCCCGTTTGAGAACGTTGAGAAGCAGGACGAACATCGTAAAGAGAAGGAGGAGGCAGCCACTGTGTCTACAGCTGGTTCTCACAAAGCAGAGAAAGAGAAGAAGGGGGAGACCGTCGACAACGTCAAGCATATTGGCTAGATTTGCCTGATGCACTCACTCTCGAATGGCAATCGCATCAATAGTACCTGTACGTAGTATCTATAGAAGAATCGCGCATTGGAACACTTTGTGTACCATTTCTTCCTTTGAAATTGGAGTTTATAGAGTTTCCAGCATAGTGTCAAAGCCGGTCGCTATAAGTAAAGTATTTGTCAACACTTATCTTTGCTTTAGGGCCGACCAACAAACAACACTTGATCATAACGATATTGTGCATGTCCTCAGCCCATCATCACATTCGTTAAATAGGCCTTTTCAAATCATGCTTCCATCATCCCTGTGGTCCATGTGGCTCTATCAGCTTAGATGACCCACACACTCCAACCGGATCACTAAATTTCAATGTGCTGCTCATCTACAAATATCCGAGAATGAATTGATAAAGATTTTCATCATCGACGATATCATGGAAAACTCACAGTTCTACCCACTAGAAGTCAATTCAAAGACTGGGGAACCATTCCTTCAGTTGAGGAATAATAAGAATATCATCCTCACCCCTCCTCGCCCTGAGGATGTCCTAGCATATATACCCAACATGAACGATCCTCGCATATACGAATGGCTCGGAAGCCCGCCATTCCCATTCCTCTCAGGTGCGTATGCGTACCTTTACCCACCACACTTACTGGATAAATCTCCGGAATAGAACATGCTGAAGTCATGTACGAAAGGTTCAAGGTAATCTGTGACGCCTCTCGAGCGGAACTCGAGGCGGCCCGTGAGTCGCCAGAACTCGTCCTTGTGGGCAACTGTCCTGTTAGAGCCATCCGCGAAGTTCAGGATGATGGTTCCGACATATTTTTGGGCGATATTAGTATCACCAGAGCCAAAGACGGAAAGCTCTTGGTGCCTCTACATGAAGCAGACGATGAGGAGAAGACGACAAAATATCTCGAGACAAACATGTCTTTACCTGTGGGTGACCCAAATATTGTCTGGTCCGTTGGAAGTAAGACTCCACTACGAACTTCTGCGATCCACTCGTAAATGACTTGGTTGGTAGATCACCTTACCCCCAGCCACCACGGTCGAGGAATCATGACGGACGTGCTGCAGACGCTTTTGTGGGACTGGGCTGTTCCGAGAATGGGAGTACGCCACATCATCACTTCCGCATTTGAGGGAAATGAGGGCAGCTTTCGAGTTTTTCAAAAGTGCGGCTTCAAGCACAGAAGATTCATCGAGAATTATATGCAGAAAAATGGCCAGTGGCGGAATTTGAATGTCGTAGAGTGGAAGAGGTCAGATGTTGAGCCTCCGAGTTGGGCTCGCCCTGGGAATTGAGAGCTCGAGTTTCGATAGTTAGCGTGGCGAATCAACTCTGCGATACGGAGGACTGCGTCAAAAGACCCGGCTATACGATTCTTGTCTTGAATATGGACATACAAACATCAGACTTGATTCCCCGTGACAAATACGGTGGCCCCAGTCCAAGACGCGTAAAAACGAGAACTCCTCGCTCAATGGTACATCCGCACATACGATGTCTTGATTTTCATTTTTCTCAAGTTGCCTGGTTTCGCTTTCCCTGGTTTATGTGGTTCACAAAACTGAAGAGCGGGCACGATACAGTGCTCGCTAACTTGAGAAAATGTTCAAATTTCGACTACGGATGACAGCGCATCGCGATTAGAGTTGACTGGAGCCGCTTGAAGTATACAAAAATCAAACACCTGGAGTTATTAGAGTCAAAGAACACTGACCCGCAAGCAATTCGTATCATGAAATCCCGCCTCTCGGTCCCACCAAACGTGAATCAATACCTATTTCAAACGAGATGCCATAGCATTGACCAGGCCTAAGTAGTATGGCTACCAGTGCAGCTCTTGTGTCGTGAGTGTCTATTTTCAAAGTGAGCTGTGATCACTTCTTATGATTCTGAACTTGACAATGGTAGCTCACTTGAGGTCATCAAAACGAGGCTTTACCTCGCCACAGACAATTGTGTACCGATATCAAGAGAAAGAGGAATCCATCCGCCTCATTACTACTGATAGGAACTCGTTTACATCAGCGTGAAACCCCTGAGGTTTAAAAGCAAGGTGTAATGTGCTATATGTAATTTTACCTATGGTATGCTTTAAACATCTTATCACACTGCGATTTCATTCACAGAAAAGGTGTATCTATTTTCGCGACGTCGTATGGCCTGAAGAGGTCTGCAGCGGTCCGGGATATGTCCCATGCCTTGCTTTGAGTTTCGGCAGCGGAGATACCACCATTAAACCTCGGAATCGACCATAGCTATTTGCAGCTCTAGCAACCGATCAGCATCACATGTACCGTTTTGAACTAGTCAAAAACACGGTTACTCCCCGTCTTTCCACTATCCACCTTTCGACCAAGCCTATGAAGACATTTACGGCTTCTAGTGCTTGTGACGCGTACACATGATGCAATCTGATGACCTTCAAGCGCTCCCTAGAGCGGGCCGTGTCTTAACACATGTGTCATCCAGGAAATGGAAGCGCCAGTGGAGCGTCGTGGTTTTTCTTTGTCACTTGTGTTTCAAGGGTATGAGTGTCGCACACCAAAATATCGGAAGCACCTCGCGAAATGTCCAATCATTCGAAATATAAATAAGTAGAGGTCGGGTTCCGTCGTTTAGAGGAAAAATCCAAACAGCAAAGCTAGCTATGCGTTCTTTCTCCAAGTTTGCCTCCATCGTTCTTCTGGCTCCTCTGGTCTTCGCAGCCCCGGCTAAAGAGTTGGAACTTGTCAAACGACAAGTCGACACTTCTTCGCACTGTGGTATGTTTTTACGCTTTTATATCGTATTTGATGTATAACTAAGCACCACAGGCCAATGGGATGCTGTCACTGCTGGACAATACACTTTGTTCCTGGATCAATGGGGTCTTTCGGGCGCGAGCTCTGGATCCGATTGTGCTTCTCTTACTAGTTTGAGCGGAACCACTATCGCGTGGAAGAACACATGGACCTGGGTTGGTGGCACCGGTGTCAAGAGCTTCACCAATATCGCTGTTAACAGTGGATTAAATCAAAGATTATCGGATATCTCAAGCATTCCAGTATGTGAAACAATTTTTCTGAAATTTGCCTGAACATGAACAAGAGTAATCTCCTAGTCGACCTGGAGGTGGTCTCAGAGTAACTCGAACGTTGTTGCTGACGTTGCCTATGATCTCTTCACGTCGTCTAGCTCAGGCGGCTCAGCACAGAACGAGATCATGATTTGGCTCGCAAACTACAACGCCGGCCCAATTTCTGCTGTCTATAACTCCGATGGGACCCCTCAGCCCAAAGCAAGCAATGTCAACCTTGAAGGTAGGACATGGTGAGTCTGGGTCCGATCAGTTTGTACTGTTCGCTGACAATGTGTGATCATCTTTACAAAGGAACCTCTACTTCGGGTTCAATGGTGTAAACAATGTTTACTCGTTCCTTCCCACCGGGAATGCCATCGTTACGAGCTTCAGCGCAGATGTCAATGTTTTCATCAAGGTATGTCTCCATTGCTTAGACCGACGGAGACAACTCATTCATGGATGGACACTCGAATAAGTACTTGACCTCGAACCAGGGATTGAGCAGTTCTCAGTTTTTGACGACTTTCGAGGCTGGTACAGAAGCTACGTCAGGATCTGCTACTTTGACAGTGTAAGCTATCTCTCCATCGCCTCCTCATGGGCCATTAATTACATTTTGTCGCTTTAGGTCGGCTTACTCGGCTGTCATCAACTAATCCAGTGGAGGTGGTGGTTGTGTTCCTCTTCTGTGATTACTCAGCGAGGGCTGTGGGTCTGTTCCTGTATTACTTATACATTGTATATATACGATCTCCCATCTCATTCGAACTTCGATGGTTAAAAACACGTGCAGCCACAATAGTATTTGGTCCTGGAGGTAAATTTCCTTCAAAGAAACGGACCTGCTCAAGCTATACCATGTTTTTCCGAGGGACGCTACAAGGAATCAATAATACAATGATCGCACTGTAGAAGCTCCACATCATATGAACCCTGCGCGACGCCGGGAAAATCAATGCAAGAGAAACATGAATAAAATGTGCGTTTTATGCACTTTTCGCCAAGGACAGAGACTTTGAGAATTCACAAGCCCAACCTAGCATTCAAAAACCAATGGATGATGCTGGGAAAAAAATGTTTCAATGACACAAGCTTAGGAATCGTCCTGGTCAGTATATTCATAGTATCTTGAAAGAAGAAACAATGTCGTTAGGGTATCAAACAATCGGGTATGCATAATGATGTTAATCCAAGATTCACAGAGCTTCACCAATTGCTATGGGCAAACTGAGCACGCTCCTGAAACTATGTGAGCAAGAGTGGGCCAAGACAGGGTGATGGGCATACCTTCAGCCGTCCCAAATTGTGAAGAGTTGCGATATTCACAATCGTACGCAGTTTGCGGCGCACATCTAACTTGCTGACCGTATGAACCTGTGTCCCCGAGCAGTGACAAAACATGGCAACGTCATCAGAACGTATCTGTCGGCACTTTGAGCACTGTAGGTCCTGCTGGGCAAAATTGCGTTCGAGGACTGCTACCATCTGCATCAAGGCAAACTCGATAGCCGTCTTGTCATATTCGCCTCCACAGTTAGAACAGAACCACTTGGTCGAGATGTCGAGATTATTCGGAATAAGCTCCGGGTCACGACAGAAGTCAAAGTCACGAAGAGCGTCGCAATGGCGGCAGGGAACATTAGGTAACTTGAGTGGTTCACAAGGATTACGGAAAACCGCCTCGTTAGCAAATTCCCTAACACCAATAAGGTCAAGCAAGTTCCGTTTCATGACACCGATTTCGATATGGCAGTCTTTGGCGAGGGCAAAGGTGGCACAAACTGCCTTGATCAGTTCTAAGGGAGGATTGTTGAAGTTAAGGTATGAGCCAGGCCTGGCCTCGAAATTGAAATTTTCTTCCGGCTGCTCCTGGACGAGAGAGTCTGTATACCGATCTTCGACATCTTTCACAATCTTCAGCATTTTGCGCGTGAGACGACGCTGAATGAAATCCGTAATGGCTTCCAACTCATTTGCCTTTCCGACGTCGTGTTGAGTAAGTTCGGGAGCGCCGCCATTCTGCATCACGCGCAACGGGACCCTTGACGCACCATTTGTCCTTTGTTTGATTTTGAACAACTCCACGATGAAGTATTGCACAGCATTAGAGTAGTCACTTTGAATGGCTGGCGGAAGGAATTCCTGAATGTTCCACCGCATCTCCAATGCTAACTCTTGTGGTGGCTCCAGAGCTAAGGGATTCTCGCACACGATGCCACCCATATTAGCCTGATCCATGAAGAGAAGGAAATCGTAAAACCGTTCAGTATTGAGATAGATATGTTGGAAGAGCTCATTGGAAGTGACTGCAGTCGTTATATAAGTGGCATAAGCATGTGCTGTACCGGGAGGTTTCGACGTCGCAAGAAGTATACGGCTGAAGTCAGCATAGACAACGTGAGATCCCAGCCTTTTGAACTCCGCAAGAAGTTGGATGAACGTTTTCCGCATAAGACCATGAACGAAACGATGGAGACTCGGGTCGTACATGCTTGACGCACTTGAGCTGATCCAACGCCAGAAGTGGTCAATCGTAAGCGTCGCAGGGCTACTGAAGTTGGTCCGAATCTTGTCTAAGAGCCATGCCTTGATCATGGCCTTTAGAGTGCCAAACATGAGGGTTGATACGTTTGATTCGCCGAGCGTTAGGTCGCGAGGAGCGTCTCCATCCTTGTACTCATCAATAGTATGGGATACGGAGTCGAACGCAGTGGCACCTCCACTGCCTTCCAATTCGTTCACCATGACAGATTGGAGGACGGAGTCAACAGCGAGGTTGCGGACGGCAACCTCAAGACAAACATTGGCATAGGCACCGGGAGAAAAGAACTCCGTGTTCGGGAGCCCTTCAGTCGGCCTCTGATCGTTTTCTATACCTCCAAGATCAGGATTCTCTCCATGGGACCACCACAAGACTATATCTTGCTCAATCAAGCGACGCGCAAAGCTGATGTCTGACATAGCAAGAGGCTGATCCCCCTCAATATTGCCCACCGGAACATCATAATAATCAGCGAGCGAAGCCATACGATCGATCCAGGCCCCCATGGACAAATACCTGCTGAGCATCTTCTGAGCGATATGAGTATAGAAGGGAAATATATCGAGCGTGTGAGGCCCTTTGGCTTTCGACATAGAAAGGACGGGGAATTTTGTGAGTTTCGGAACTAGCCTGTCGAAGTAGGATTGTTCTCTTTGGGAAGAGACAACAACAATGAAATTCTTCTCCTCCATAACCCCCAGCTCTCGAGAGATCGCCTTCAGAGCCGTCACGTCAGTGCCGTGATATGCCGTCGTAAATTCCCGTTTTTCGTGGTATGACATGGAGTTAGGTTGCCCGTACATCTGATTTCGCTTCTGTAAAAGTTCAGCATATGTCTCGGGTAATCTTGCAATCGCTTGCCGGCGAGTGTTGGTGTCAACAATGTGAAGTTTGATAGGGCCGGTCGGCGGAAAAAGACCAAAGATATGAAAATCACGTTGGCTAGAGCAAGCATGGTAGAGCAAAAGGTATTTTCCGACCTTCCCACCATCAAGATAGGTCGAACGCGATGTGGCTTGCCCAACGCGGTTTAATTGGTTTAATTCGAAGCCGATCTGTTCTGCACGATTGAGTGTTATTCCCAAGTCATCACCAACACATGTCTTGCCCAACCGCAACAAACCTCGAACAACTAGTGGAACCTTTTGAAGGATGTCAGGATAAATAGACAGTGGAGTTGAGACACTCTCACCTGCTGTTCGAAAACACCATCTACATTGGAATCATTTACAAGGTCGATAAAATGCTCTTGTATGTCACAGTACACATCTTCACGAACTGTGATCTTGTAGAGATGGTTACACGGTAAGTCGCGAGGCAGACTTCTAGTGACTTCTTCGACAGTGTAATAGTCGGGTCTAAAGAAGCCATCCCTTTTCGGCTGCTTCAGGTGAATATAGAATTCACGCGGAATACGCAATGGTATGCGATGAAGTTCCGAGTTGACAGAGATCCATAGGTCAAATCGACCGTGGATCTTTGTCTGTCGTATTTGAACAATGTCCCATCTGTAGTTAGTTCGTACCCGAGCGGACGCCGCTCCTCGGAACATCGCTGGTACGGCTGAGGTAGCAGAGCCGTCCAAACGAGCATCACGCGTTTTCCTCCATCGCGGTCGCATCGCCTTGATCCAGGCGCTATAGTTGACTGATGGATCTGGCAATGGAAGATCGTCAGGTTCAGGCTCTGGAGACTGCTTGCGGGTCTTTTTACGACGCACGACACCGATACGGATACGATCAGTGTGTGGTACTTCCGGTTCTCCAATTTCCTCAATGTCCATTGCATCTTCGTGATCCTTGTTTTCCGTCATGCGCGAAAAAAAGTCGGTCACCTTGTTCTGCTTGAATTTGTCAACAGCACCTGCGACTCGTCTGTGCAACCAGTCCGGGTGCCGAATACGAGGTACAGGATTGGAAACTTTCTGCATAGCCGCAGGGATCGTAATGAGTTTCTGAATCACGGAGCCCAGACGCTCAATGTAGTATTGCCAATCTAGGATTGACCGAAGGTCGAAATTTACGAGACTGCTATCTTTAAGCCACTTGCGAAGGTACGTCCGTTTGACGCTTTCCTCTGCTGAGAAAATTGCGACAGGGACGGCACGTTCAGTCACCGGGGCACCCATTGGCTTCGCAGAGATGATGAACTTGCAAGCAAGTCCTTTGTCTTTGACCATTTGATCGCCAAGGAATTCAGCTAAACGCTTTGCCGTGCTTATTGACGTAGACTTCTGCCCTGCATATTCCGCTAAAGTCTTGGACATACTTCGATTTTCCGCAATCAAGTCAACTAGTTCATCATCGCCCAAGCTTTCGGCCTTGCTGAAAAGGACGTCGAGCCATTGGTCGGCCACCTCAGCTACTGCGGAATAGCACTCCTGGGTCGTCGTGCCAAGTAAGAATTTCTCAAACAACTGAGATTGGAAGATCTTGATGAGTTGGAGTTCCCCACGACGTTTGACCTCGAATCCTTTCAGTTCTGCAAGGCTGCCATCATCATTGAAAACAGCATAGCGCTTCTTGAGCAGCTTATCTTCTTCTTTTGAAGACGGAAGGATCATAGCACGGTAGGGTCCATCCAGCTCGAAGAAGATCGAATTTTCACTGTGTATTTCGTATTCACCCGTCTCGGGATTCAAATCATGGTACTGATCATTTGTGAACCGGTCGTGGACGAGGTGATTCAGCATGGTACAGGGGTAGGAGAAACCAATCGATTTTCCATTGTTGAGTTCAAATTTGAAATTTTCGGGAAACACGCCAGGAAGCATGCACCAAATCCCATCTGTGTCGAGCTCAAGTGGGCGACCAATCTGCTCTACGAGAGCACGCGCCATTTGAATGATAGTAGCGCCGGTCAAACAGGTAATACCTGCCATCTCCATTGATTGCCACCTGGCTCCTTTGCGCATGACGTATCCATAGAAAGAGTTGAGGATGCACTTGTGTGCAAGTTGGAGAGAGTCATATATGACGATCATCTTCTTGGCCTCGTCGACTTCGGCAATAGAACCCCCATCAGCTAGGATGGTGTCTAAATTCTTCTTCCACGTTTTGTGCAAGCCTTTGTACTCGTATCGCCTGTCACGAAATGTTCGTACAGTGTTGACGTAGAAAGGGTTTTCTCTCTGGCACACGATGGCTTCTCGGTTCTCAATTCGCGTATCCTTAGTCTTCTTGTAGACCTTGCGAGAGTAATCACCTAGCCGCTTATGCAGAAGCACAGCTTGCTCTGCATCGGTAAGATCAGCAAAACGTCGTTGAGGTCCACCAGGTCGCTTGGAAGGGAAAGTCTCCTGATTGAGCGCATGTTTTATCATGTTGTATTCGTCGCGATGAGCTGGAAAAAATTCCCCTCTCCAAGCCCAATTCAAGCGTCTGTCGCAACTCTTCCCAGGGCGATTGTAATCGCAGACTGCACAGACAGACTCGTCGACCATGGAGTCAGGCTGCAAGCGATTGGATAACATGATGTTGGGGTACATGGCAGCGACATCGAGATGGTAAATCAGAGGATTGTCGACGCGCCTCGGATTATCTCGCATTACCTCCAGAGCAGCGGCGATTTCAGCCTTGACTTTGTCGTAGTTGGTGACCTGATCTAAGGAAGCTTTAGATTCTTTGACAATACAGAATTTCAATGCAGCGTCGAGATCATCAATGAGCTATTGATATTGATCAGCGATGGCTTCCATAAGCTCAGGCCTTGATTACCTGTTGAACAGCAGCAGGAACGATTTTAAACTCGGTTGGGATATCACTCCGGAACACTCCAGCCTCCAACGCTTCGACATGTCCTCCAACATAAGTCTCAGACGCAAGTAGATGGCCATCGTACATGTTACCATGTGTTTCTTCATGCCGATTTGGCATGATAATTTGAGCATGATACGCCTCAACCTGTAAATCAGGAATGATGAGCCTCGTCAAAGTCCTAGAGTAAATCACGACCATACCATCAATAGCGTCTCGCACAAAGTGCCACTTCCTTTACGCAAAACTTCATCAGGGTTGAGTGGTATGATATTGCATAAAGAGAAAATGAAGGGATTGACATATTTCATGTAGAGATAGTAGGTTGCAACTGCATCAGAAACGGAATAGGTAGCTAGAACTTGGGGTTGTTCCAACGCATACCTAAAAGGCATCGATAAAGTCAACGAGAGTCAGGGGATCAGGAAAGAGAGATTCACGGTGTCATTAGTTCCGGGTCAAGTTCGGTTGGATCGTAACCTAATTTTGCCTTCGTCACTGCCTTGAGACCTTGGCTTCCTTGCGGGAGGTATGAATCACGTTTGACCCAACGGAAGCAGTCCATATGTACACAGGTACGGCTCTTGTATTCATCTTCGGAATCCTTAGCAAACCCGGTTTCTAGGAACATGTCGATGCCATTGACTTTTGCTCTGGCGTCAAGGAACGGAAAATCGAAGAAGTCTCCATTGAAAGTGGCCATAACCGTCGGTTTGACGTCTTGAATATGAGAGAAGAAACGCTTGATAGTCGCAGCCTGACATTGCGTTAAGTCGAGGGGATGGACAAAAGAAATGATTTACACACCTCATCGGGCTCATTAAAGATGGTGAATGGCCCTTCGTACCCCTCTTTGGGAGTATATTCAAAGTCATCAATGTCTTCGCTGACAATTTCTCGGTTGGTAATGAGAAATCCCTGGCCATCAACCATATATGAAATCATCATAACTTGGTCGATAGCTTGATCAGGAAATTTGAGCGGTGCTTTCGTGGTTTCGATATCGAAGGCCATAACGACAGGATCCGCACGCTTCACCTTCTCTTTCAACTGCTTGAAAGAAGGCTGTCCAGCAGTAAATGTCACTGAGTACCAGAGCCCTACGCGAATGTCATTGTCAATCGCGACACGGAGATAGTAAGGGACGTCGTATTCTCGAATATCAATGATGTTTTCACGGGGGTCTTTGTCACGAGCTCCTGGGCCTCTAGAATGACTCGCAGAGGCGCCTTCTGTCCAAGCATCTTCATTGATCTCAATGGCCATAGAAGCACTGGCTGTGGCGCTAATGACCTCAGCGTAGGCGTCAACAGCGTCCCGCTTCGCGCTGTTAGCTAATGCTAACGGTAAAAGATCACGGCGGACAGTCAGAAGATCAGATACATTTCGAAAATGGAGTTGAAGATAGAGTCGTCGGTGACCCATGAGATGGTTAGGCAACTTAAGATCTTCCTTGCTTTCGCGCGTAATCCGATAGATGAGACCTTCGTACTTCTTTTTCAGCCATTCTTCAATGGTAGTTTCTGTTCCAGACTATTCAAGAGTTCAAGTTAGTGTCACAAGTTTAGTTGTGCCTCCAGACCTTGCATCCAATGTAGAAATATGCTTCATGTTGAAGCGTGCACTTGAACATTCCTCCGTCGTCCTGGATGAAGTAAAAGTCGACACCAGACCTTCCGCCAGGATAGTCAGGATCTTTAATCAGAACCTTTCTCGGGTAAGTCGACGTGTGAAGACTTGTTTTACAGAAATGAGAGACTCACAGGATGCATGTTAACCAACCAACCTTCCTTCTTCCCACCTTCCTGCAGCCTTGGGAATCCCAGCTTTTCATCAACCTCATCCCCAAGTGCTACCCTCTCGAATCTCTCCGCAAGCTGAGTGCCGTCATCCTCGCGTTTGGGCCCTCCTTCGCCTGCCTTCGCTCCTCCTCGCCCTCTGCCGCGTCCGCCACGCCAAGAAGCTGCTCTTCCTCGGTATGTGCCTCGACCTCTATCTAATGCACGTGCGGATGATAGTCCAAACGTTCCGCGACCCCTCGCCATCGATGGGCGCGTCAACTTTGTGCTGAACGGTTGGGTTGAAGGTAAGTTTTGTGACAGATACGTGACAAGTCGCGTTTACCCGATCTTCGGTGTCACACTGATGAATCGTGTTTGTCATTGGGCCTGCTGGCCCAACACTGAGAAAAAATTGTAATTGTCGGGCAACTAATGTCTCGATGAACTCCAACGAAGTGAAGGGCCTGCCGTTACTATGCTCTAGATTCGTTCTTACATTGCGAAAAATATACAATTGTGACATAGACTACAGGAATGTATAAATAATCATAACAGGATACCCGAATAAAGGCGTTGAATGGGACACAAGGAGCGTGGGCATCATCGTCCCAAAGTTGGTCATAATTTATCGTGAGTCGAGATTCCAAGTAGAAGAGCGAATGCGTCTACCATTATTCCTCCTCTTCTTGAACACTCCCCGCTAGCCCTGGCCACCTTCCCCCATAGCTTCCCAGAGCAACACTGACTCCTAGATCCCCATCAACGCTTGGACGCGGCTTGAAACTCTCTCTCCTTGCCCTGGTAGCCTTCTTCACGACGGCTTGCGCTCTGGCTCCCGCGCTAGGATATCTGGTCCCATAAACTCCAGACGTCGTTCTCGATGTCGATGACACCTTGTACGTAAAACTAGTCGGAGCTCTTCCATGACCCAGAGCATGGTGCTGCGTTCCAGGTTTAGGTATCGACACAGACACAGGGCGTGGCAACGAAGATCCGCTGGGTGTTCGTCCAGGGATCTTTGAGGGAGACGACGCGGCTCTCACACCTGTGGTCGCGTTACCTCCGCGATAAGATCCCAGTGGCGGTCTGTTCAACCCGGAACTTGGAGCTTGTCCTTTCCCACCCTTCCCTTGGCGCGTTTGTCCTATTGGAACGGGTTCTAGCTTTTGTCGTTTATTTGGGATAGATTGAGATGCGGAGCGAGAGCGGGCCTTCGAACCAGGGGCGGAGTTTACCGGTGTGGTAGCACGGGCTGGAACTGAACCAGCTCGCGCAGGCTTTCGTTTGTTCTCCTGGTCCGCAGCACTGACCGTCTCCATCAGAAGTTGGAGTATACTTTCTCCATGAATGAGGAATGGGCGCTGAGCTTCCGCCTCCCAGGCAGGTATAGAAGTCAAAAGGTCTTGTTCTAGCTGTAAACGATGTTAGACTTGTCGCCTTGACAATTTCTACTTTTACTCACTCGTGGTTTTTCCTTCATAACCCTCTTCCTCATCTTCTCCTCTCGTAGGAGTCTCCCAGGATCGCCACCACGACCGCGACCAAGTAATCGTGTTTGGTCAGAAGCAGCAGCATCAAGTTCTTTCTCCTCCTCGCAGATATCGAAATACCTTTTGATGCTTGCTAAAAGTGGTGCTTTCTGTCTCCGGTCTTCTTTCAACCGCCTGATCTCGTCTTCATGGATTGTCAATAGTTCTTCGGTATGCTCATCTACGCGATGTCAGGACTTGAGCTGGACTTTGGAGAGCAACTCACCATCGACGAAAGGAGCAAAGTCTGCTCTTTCATCATCACCAACCATTAGTTCGTCCCAGAGCCTCATAATTTCTTCCCTGGTACTCGCAATAAATGCTCCCATCCGCCCTCTCTTCAATTCCAGCATCCTCTCCAACTCTTCCTCGTATTCCCTAATGGTGTCCTCCGTACTTCCTCTGTGCGCATCCACAAAAGCATCCATGTCGGCTTCATCCACTCCGAGGCGTCGCCATAGCCCTTCCAGTTGATCATACATTGCCTGGATATGGGCCTCGCGCCTACATTTAGTTTCCTCAAGGGAAGATTGAAGATTTTCTGCCCATGCCAACAATCCCTTGGTCGGTTCGACATTCTCAAGTCCCGTCGGTATTGTAGAACTGTCAAGACCTTCGTCGTCTGCTTCCTCGATCTTGGTGACAAATTTGGCAAAGATATGCTCATAGTCGGTCTCAGGTACGGAAAGAAGATCCTCTTGGAATAAGAAAGGTGTCACTGACCGAGTGCGTGACATAGGCGTAGGCGTGTTCGACAATGAGAAAGGATCTGAGGATGAAGAGGAAGAGTTTGATGCCGACAAAAGTTGCCGGGACATAGAAAGAGAGCCACCGAGCAAGTTACTTGATGATGATGGTAAATTGTCCAGCGCAGGTGGAGATATCCCTAATTCAGTATATAACCAGTCAATTTGCAAAAATGTGCTAGACAAATGCTGAAGTCGCTTGGACTACGGCAGAAAGCGTATTGAGAGCCATAAGGATCAATAGAGAAAGAACTTCACGCACGACTTCCGCCTTTCCTTTGACAAGTTCCTTTTCCAATTTTAAGAACCTCTCTGGTGTAACATCCATGTTTACATTTGGATCATCAGACTTGTCGCCCGCAGCTATAACAGCTTCCAAAATGTCCGAAGCAAAGAAATCACTCCCAAGCGTACGAGAGAGGGATTTGAGACGATTTGTCAACGTAGAAAGCTGTTCAAACTTCGTATGATAAATCTATCGGCTAAATTAGTCGATATGCACGAGGACGATAAAGACGCTGCTTGCCTGTCGAAGTTTCTCTTGATGTTCCGACACCATCTCAAACCTCTTTGGAAGCACCAGTACTTTCCGGAGCTCTCCAACGCTACTTCCCGTAGGCTTGATATTTCCGCCCAGAGCTTTCGAGTATCGCAGACACTCAGCTTCCACAATCTCGCATTTCTCGCTCCAGTGGTCCACTTCCTTTTGACGCTGCTCGATCTGTCTCTCCACGCTCTGCATAAGCTGTTTCTCTAGGTCCTTCAACTCTTCTTCGAGAGCGGACGGTGGAAGACCAAGTTGAGCATGTAGGGTAGGTAGGAGTTGGGTCTGTATTTGTAAATGAGTATGTAGCGAGTTGAGAAGTGCTGTTAGCGCCATAGAGGTTGCCTGTGCTGCCATAGCGCATAGAAATCTCCAACAAGCAATCTAATAGACAACCGTTAACGTCAGTGGCAGTCGTCAATATTAACGTTGAACGTTGAAACGGCTAGAGTTGTTGTCCCGTCGCTCCAGTCGCGTAAACAAACTTGGTAGCACGTGACAGATCCTGGTTGAGTGATCGAGGTCACTTTCCCAGAGCTTTGTACTTTTGTGCTTATTTATAATCAGATCATTAGCGGCTGACCCGCAGACAGTACTTTTCTTTTCAACCGTCATTATGTCAAAACTATGCGTCTTCCAACGCCCAATGCGAAGCTTTCTCCAAGCTCTCTATCATTCTTAACAAAAGCTCATCCAGTCGTTCCATCAATTTGTACTTAGTTGAAACGCTTGAATTATGTAATAGTGTTCCCTTGAAAGTCATATTGCATAATTCACGTCACTTGAATGGAACAGGCTGAGGATAGAACGCGTGTTGTTCACATGGTTCAACCACCTTCTGGGTCAAGTTCCTAGAAATTTTCACATATCGGCTTCGTTCGCCCAGCGCTCTCGTTTCATCGTTTATCGAAAGAATCATATAGATATGTCACCCACTGGTTGGAGATTTACCCTGGGTACAAGTGATTCTTCTGATCATCCGTAGAATTACACCTTTTAGTTTCTTCGGTCCATGCAAATGGCTCCTCTGACACCTTTCAAATATGCGCGGTACATAGCATTTGATATCTACCTACGCTGCCAAGGGTGTCGGTGAGTCGGTATGGACGATAGGGCCGGCGGTTGCCGAGGGTATACAACGTGTTCACTGTGACTCTCCGGCTTGGGCACCGGCCAGGTTGACTATATCTTCGTCTTCTCATGGAACTCTAGCGCAACCAATACAACCAATGAACGATTTGGACCTCAGGGCCTGATGAGAATCGTGTCCCAAAGTCCATTTGAGGGACTTCTTCAGATCAGAAAACTTCCTCCAGGTCTTGCCGTCCTCATCAAACTCCCAAACAGTGGATCGTATGCAGGAATAAATAAGGTGATGCAGCGGGATAACAAAAAAAGCACTACGTAGCTACTACAATGTTTCACGCCTCGCTCATATCCACTCTCACTCAAGCTTTTATGTTTGTAGGTTTTGACTTTTTTACATCGTTATTCGGATTCCTGAGGAGCAGTCTCATGTCTGTATGTTTGGACCTTTGACACCGTTTATTCGGATTCCTGAGGAGCAGTCCCATGTCTCTAGGTTTTTTACCTTCTGCACCGTTTATTCGGATTCCTAAGGAGCATTCCTGACTTCTCTATAAACGGCTCACCTTTCTATGACGTTCTAGATCCACGAACGAAGCACGTGGCCCCACTCCCGATACGCCACTGCTTTCTTTGGCTTCAAGCCGTGTCCTTGTTCTTTTCCTGTTGCATCAGCAGGAGCGCGAAACGTGCATAACTAGCTTTTTTTTCATCAAATCTCGATTTATGGGACATCATGCCTTATGTGTGGCCAAGGTCGCCGCATGCCGAAAGCAGCTAAGTGACTTGGTCATAGTCTTGTATACTTGAAAAACTGATTTCTAGAGACTGCACGCCAACCCCGTCAGTATTGAAGCACCGATAAAGACTTCGCCGCCAAGTTATACCGAAGGAATGTCCAAGCCAACAACGACAAGGCGATTTCGATATGCAGTCCTTTTGTCTGAATCCATCAACCTATCCAAACGGGGCCAGTTCTACGAATGATATGAGGTGTCATGTTCCATACCATACTGCCTCATGTGTCACGATGTGAAATTTCAATGAGTCCATTTGCTCTCTTTCTAGCTCTTGAAAGAAGTACAGGATTGTTAACAATATATATGAAGAAAACTGCATACTTGTTATATGTTAACTTGAAGTTGCATGCTGAAATCTCGGCCGGAGCTCTACTAGGATGCTGGCGAGATGTGGACTAGATTTAGGGCTCGTTTCATGATTAGCTATCAAACTCTTTACACTACAGTATTTCATTCTGCTTTGATGTACTTTCTGTAAAGGTCTTGCTCTTCTGTCATTCAATTGAACGGTGAGGCCTCTAAAATCTCCTTTTTGACAGAGGTAAGTAATTCAGATAGGACTGTTGAACCCTGTTGAACCCGTGCTAGTTACTGGTAAAAATTTACGGCATCTCATAAACTGCTCGTGCAATATTATGACTGTAAGCATCTTTCGAATTCTTCATTGGATTTTGTTCCTGGGATGTACTATAGATGTCTTATGAAAGCCAGAGACTGCGATGCGATACCCGGCTTCCACCGCACGTCATGAAGCCATGGGGAATTATAACCAATGAGAACAAGCTAAGTCCATGTCCCATTCTCAAACGATGATTTCTTGGCCATGATGACGGGGGAACAACGTACTAAGTTAGTCCTCATAACAAATAGTATGCGGACACCTCTACTACTGGGGAGTCCTAGAATTTGAACAAATGCGCAGAACAAAGTATTCCGACACAACTATAAGCTATCAGAGCTTCTCTCTCACTGACTTTACTATGTGATTCGCATGCCGGAGACCTCGTGGCGCAGATGACTCGATCGTTTCTTTCTCCTTCGTATTACGACGTGTTGGCTACAAGTGACTATAATCACCAATCCGTCTTGATGATTATTTGATCGAGAATGGTGAGAGGTAAACCGGTAACGGGTCATCATTATATATGGATTGTACATAGGGTTCGTATAATTCGTGATTGATAATAGTTTATCTGTGATGCATTACAAGATGTGAGTCCCTTTTCTTTTAGCAAGTGCACTACGAGCTGTCAAAATACAAACAGATCCTGAAATTGTTACAACCTTCACACAGTAATTAGTACAAATCTGACTCGAGGAATATTACTCACAGCTGCAAAGATCAAAGGTTGCTGCCACTTGTACTCAGGTGGCGATAGAAGCGCACCAGCAATAGGGTTACCAGTGAGCAGAGCAAAAGCCAATGTGAAAGATAAAAGACCGATCCGTATCCTTAAGCGTAAACAGCACATGAGTGTCACATCTCATATATGATGCCAATATTACCCCAAATCCGAATGGTCCTTGCGAGAAACAAAGGAGACTGCAGCTGGCGTCGCGACTGACACAACTGATGAAAATGATAATTAGGACCGCGGCTCCAGAAAGGCGAAGCCTACCAACCTCCTCCTGAAAAGAACCCATAGAAGATGGCAAAGACAACCGTGCCCCCTACACTGGTGGCGCCAAACATGGCGAGTACCAAACTACCGGAAACGATGCCAATGGGTATCAAGACTATCAAGTATTATGTCCTTCAAACTGAGAGGGTAGATGACGGGTGGCCTACCATTCACTGGCCCGCAGATATCTGCAACTAAATTTGGCACCGTCCTCCCAAATATCGACGCGGCGTTCAAAACTGTAATCTGAAAGATAAAAAATAAAAAAAAATAACCGAAACATAGTAAACAAACAAGATACGACTTACTGAATACTTGACAAATGCCGGAGACACGCCATGGAGCACGGCATAAAGCTGAAGGTAGAAGGCTGACTTATAGTTACGTAAAGGATGCGAGTCTCCCACAAAGGATACGTACTTGGTACAAAGATTCCCCAAAAAATCTACCAAATACCATTCAACCTGACGTTAATAGTATTAACGTACGAAACACGTACCAAGAACGACCCAAATATGAAGAGAAGGTACGGGCCATCGGTAATGACTTCCTTAAATACTGATCTTCCTTCTGTTCGACGCCGCTGGGGCATCCGTGTTCTCATGACCAGATTGGCTATTACGAGAAACCCCAGATCGATATAACCAACCGCTCTAGAAATCTCTTAACGCCGTAACTGGCCTGAGATTGGACCACACACCTGACACCCATACCAAATCCCGACGTCCTCGCAAACAAGTTGTTGAGAAGTATCGGGTAAAGGCACCCTCCTATGCTGGAACCTTCAAATGCGATGTAGAAGTCACTTCCTCAAAGCTTCCGCCCTCTAATATGAGCAACTCACCTGTAATGACAATACCCATTGCAAGTGACCTCCTCTTTATAAAGTAGTGGGAAGTCACTTGCAAAGAGGGCAAAAACATGAGACCCATTCCAATGCCCATCCCAACACCTTGCGCAAGGAAATTTTGGTAGAAATGATGTGGCTGTACAATTGATAGCATGAATATCCTAGCCAAAATGATCAAACCATTTCTAGTTCCAGTTGGCGAGTGCCTACGAGAAGATATGGATCAAGGACCCGCCGAGTATACAATGGTGAAAATATCCAGCATCGAATAGTCTTCCGGCCGGTAGACCAATCGCAAACACAAAAAAGACTTGCACGGACCCTATCCAGCTTATATGTGACGGACTTTGTTCGTTGAGAGATATTCTCTGTAAAACAGCTTGTCAATTCATTAATTTGACGTCGTGAAAGAAGCCGACAGTATAATAATCCTGATAAACGCCATAGGACTGAACGACTCCAAATGTGCAAAATGTGACCATGGCGCTAAGTGAAAGGCGAAAGTCACGGTTTGATACAAGAGCTGTTGAGAAGAGCACAAACCCTCCCAGCACCGTAAGCCATGCTCGTATACCACCTTCTGGCACAGTAACAGAGTCTCCTATGTGCAGCGGTTGGACTGTTACGTCGAGAGGTTCTTTTGCTGACGATAGGTCTTTTGATTCGTTTGATGGGGATGAGAGGGCCTGTTTGTTGGAATAAGCATTTTGCGAAAGCATGACAACATCCCCGTTCTTCTGGGGCATAGATATGGAGGGAGATAAAGTCTCCTGAAGCCGGATGCACATCAACAAGTTTCAAGGAATATACGTAAGTCCTCACAAATTTCTCAAGATGTGGCAGCTGGCTGTCGACAACGTATGTAGTAAATCCCAGCCTGCATGCAAACTAATAAATACACGTACATATCAGGTGAGAAGAGTGTTTCACCTCCTGACCTTTCTTCTCCTAAGGATTGACACCGCTCGGCATCCCTTGATTAGACAAGATTCGAACTGTGTAAATGATCAATAATGCGTCCGCGTCAATACGCCATTGGGCGTTATGAATATGTCGTCACGATCAGTTACAAATTTACGGAACCTTTGTCTGACTGATAGTCATTGACGAGGACTGGAGAGAACGCAAACAGTTTGAGTGGTGTCAGACATAGCCAATTGGGTTTTCTCTCAGCTTGAAGCTTCCCGTCGCCGATGGAAAGTCCAGACACGTCGAGACAAGTCTCTGCAGAGTCATCAAGGCTAAGATCATTCATGTGATGCATGCCATTATGCCATCAGTCAAGGACCGTGTGCTACTGTGCCATTATTCGCTCCAAAACTTTTCTCTTGAATGATTGAAGGACAAAATGTGGGACTTATGTGGCTCAGCTGCATGGAGGCGAAACAGCATTTCGAGGGTGACGGTGCTGGGAAGGGACACCTGAGTCTGAACGAGTTCCCAATGAGATAAGGGTCCACCCATACGGGTGAATGTCATGTACGTGGGAGACTTGAACAGTATTGTAAGAAGTGTGCGTCATGCCTTGAGAAACGATAGTAGCTATACATAGTAGAGCTTGAAGGAGAAAGATTGAAGGAGATCAGTCACAATCGGAAATTCGGTCTTTCTGGAGAGGCCACAGTACCGATTTCGCACGCGCCAACTCCTGGCAACTCCTTTTAACTCCAGAGACCTAGCGGCCCGCTAGCCAAGACAAATTCGTACTTGTCTCCCAGTGATTATTTCTCGTAAAACATAATTACCTAGAATAGATTGCGAAACTTCTTTGCTTAACCTCTGACTTGAAGTAATATTTGTAACCTTGCCTTCGAGCTAAGTTCCCATGTATATCTCAAATTCATTGGAAAGAACATTATGCTCCTCAGCAGGTCTACCACAAGCGTCAGCCTGTATTCTCAAATATCCCGAATGGAACGGGCAGATTCAAGTGAGGGTAAGGTTGTCTTGGCTTTTTGTCTGTTTGACAGCGAAGCTTATTGATCCTAGTTGAACTTAGAGGTTCTCGCGATTTTATGGATTCATCATGAAAGAATATTTTCAGAGTGAACGCAATGGGTCATACATAGCTTTTTACGGCACCCACAAATCTGTCCGATCAAGTATATGATGTCGCCTGGTGCTCACACTTTGGGCAGATACATCTGGGATCGATCGGCAGAACTCACCTCCTAGTGGCGTCTTGCGACCAAAAATCACGCTTGAAGCTTGACATGATGCGCGCGTCTGCATGTTTCCCAACCGTTCTGGGAATGCAATCCGACATGGTCTATTGGTTCACGTAGGTAGACCAAATGCCGGGATCCTGAGGATATCCCGAAACGGATTTTCCGTTCAGTTAAATGCTCGAGGACGAGGTAGAGTTTCAAAAGTACTTGATCTACTATGGCGAGCGAACTCTACCTCAATCCTCTCTTCAGAACCAAAGTCGAACTTCTCTCAGCGGATGAACGCGTCGCCCTGTCCTATAGAAGAGCACGGCTCCTTTTACAAACATATCGTTCGTATCCCTTTTCATTGACGTACAACTACTGCTCACCGGTACCCATTTGTTGTAGGATTGACGTCATTGGACGTACAGCACTGTTCTTCTAAGTTCTGGTCTATGATGATGGATCCAATATGCTCTGTGGATATTGCGATGTTTACGATCATTGCTGCACACGTTGGACTCACTATTGGTACTCTATCTCGACACTTGAAGAAACGTCCAGATCTCAAAACATTGGTTGATCGGATGTTGCGTTTCGATACCGTCGGTATCTACCTTCTGACCGAACGTGGTCATGGTTTAGACGCTTTCAATATTGAAACCACTGCAACAAAAACTGCTGATGGATATATTCTCCATACACCCAGAGAAGAAGCCGCCAAGTAAGCGTTAGTGTCGTTCTTGTTTTACATGTTGTAGACCTCGGCATAGATTTATGCCCGCCTCGACGCCATCGTTCGGCATACCGAAAGTCGCCTTGGTCATGGCTCGGCTCATGGTTGACGGTAAGGACCACGGGTCTCGCTTCTTTGTTACTCCAATATGCAACGAACGCGAAATGTATCATGGCGTTCGTTCGGTTCGCCTTCCTCCTCGCAGCGGTACCGCACCACTCGACTTCTCTATTACAAGCTTCGATCATGTCCATCTTCCCTTTACGGCTCTTGTCGCTTCTGATGTCCTTGACTATGCCACCCCTCAGCGATCACTTGAAGCATGGTGGGATGAGATATGGCGAATACAGCTTGGAACTATGGCTGTCCCTGCACCATGGATCTCTGCTATCAAGACTGTGGCCTATATTGGAGGCTGCTACTCAATGCATCGAAGTTTAGTAGGCAAACGCTCCGTACCTGTACCTATCATCAGTTTCAGAACGCAGCAGTGGCCTATCGTTCATGCAGCAGCAGTCGGAATGGTTACGGCTAATTGGTTCCCTGTTGTCGTTAAGCAAGTCATGGACACAACAGATCATCGCGTTCGGCATGCTCTATCTGTCATCACAAAAGCAACCATATGCCGACACTTCCAAAGATGCGTACCAGAGGTCGCAGAACGCTGTGGAGCCCAAGGTACGTTCGAGCACAACTACATGGCGCGTATCGAGGTTAGTCTTTTACTGCAAAATCGCTGGACTTGCGCTTACATCCGGCGATTCTAGAATGATGGCAAGGGCGTTATTATTGCCGAAGGCGATGTTCTGACTTTGTGCATCCGCCTGTTCTCCGAACTGCTCCAAAAGCGTTACGAAGTCCCAATGCCCGATCCAGGCGAATCACTCCTTGCGTTACATGCGTCCTCTCTTTTGGAAGAAAACATTACACTCCTGCAAAGCATTGACGGCGATTACCGTAGCGACTCTTTCAATGCTCTGATCATGCCACAGTCTCAGGGAGTCGTTGAGGCAATTGGTCATGCTCTCGCCTACTCCGCGGCACTCCGTTCCAATCTCCCCAGACCGATTTTAGATGTTTACGAGTGTGCCGTGATACGACAGGACCCTGCGTGGTACTCAGAGCAAGGGGGTCTATCTAGGATTGCACAACGGCGACGCGAGGACGCAGCAGTGTCAGCGGTCCTACCTGATCTGCCTACATACCTCGAACAACTCAACATCGCGAAATATGTCCAGGCACCGATAGTGACGGATGCTGGCTGGAAGGATTACCTTGCAGCCTTACCGATTCACACAGGAAACGCTATTCCCGAAGCAGGATACATTCAAGCCGTACTCTAGACAAGTCGAGTGTTCGACCTCCTAGGACTAGTTTGACTGTATCCGGGTCGCATTCGGCACTGGCTCTGCCCACGATACCAAACCTCTGATTGTGTTATCTATCGTCTATTTATTTACAGAAGGATCGGACTCATGGAATTACAAAAACGTTTTCTACTTAAAAAATCGGATCACTGTAATACTAAGTATGAATTGGCGAAAAAACTATCACGTGATTGCAACAATACATCCTTGAAATCCGGACTTCGCACATCTGATTGTGCAAACACCAAGGCCTAAGACCTAAGGCCAAAGGATCTATCGTCCCGTACGTATTTTCCCACAAAATCCTATTCACCTCAAAAATAGTGCTCTTACTGAAAGATATTCAACGACCTCGCGTTAGCAAGCAAAGAAAATGCCATTAGAATGGCCGCGCAAGCACAGGATGGAAATCTGGCGCGTAAAAGTTTACTCAAGTTGACTCATACGCTATCTGTCTCAGCACATGTCGTATGTACATAAATGGAGATGAATGCTTTCGAGTGCTTTCGGAGACAGCGAATAAAAGCGGAGCCGCAAATTTCATCGACAACTTCACTTGCATATGCATGGAGGTGATCGTGAAAGAAGGATGTCCGACTCGGCCGGGATTGACATTGACAAGGCGCAACACTAAATAGCGAGCAGCGGCGCATTGATCTTGGACGTGGCCATTTTGAAGGGTGAGTTGACCTGACTCACCATGACACGAATTTTGGAGCTTGAACGATGAGGCGGGCGCTAGTGCGTTGAAGACTGTACTTAGACATATATAAACGTTGCGAGCCTAAGTTTCGATCAACTCTGTGTAGAGTACTGACAATCGAGCGTTGCTGCGAAGAAAAGGCACGAATAAGGCTCTGTTTGTTCTGTTCCCACTATGTAGGTAAAAAGCCAAGAATGACGACTCATCAGACTGCAGAGTATCCGACGCTTCGATGAGTTCCCTCCGGATATTAGAACACCAAGGCGGCTTTACGCCGCCGCTGCCGCATATTATACAAAAACAGAAAACTGCACTTTCAAATCTCACCTGCGGCCTTTCTTCGCAGCCTCAGTGAGTGATGCAAAAAAATCCCTGACATCGTTTTCGCTGACCACCTTGCCTTCTTGTGCAAAGGGTCGGAGATACTTGACCAGGTCATCCCTGTTTTGGATAATTGGATAAGGCAAAGGATGTACAAAAACGCTGGAGCCTAACCGCATCCCATTAAACGCATGAATGCCATCAATCGCCTTATCACGCGGCAAACGTTCGAGAGCCCGCATACCGAGTTCTTCCAGAGAAAGGCCTAAAGGACAATCATAATCATTAGTAGCGGACCAGAACGAGATGTGTGCGGACGAATCGGAATCCGATCACCGTGGTAAACCCCTCAAAGTTACAAGTACCGGGATTATACCCACCTGAGTCAGGGTCTTCAGGAGGCTCATAAGTCTCTTCTTCTACAAGAAGGCATGTCATCGCCTCAAGGGGGGGAAGGCACTACAGGCGGGCGCAATATGTTAAAATTTACACACAAGAACCTCGACCAAAGGAGCAAGTCAACCCACAGAAGAACAACGGCACCACCTATCTCGGAAACCTCCCGATAGGAAGAGATCTCCCGTACCCAGGGAAGCGGTTTTAGGTGCATCAAGTTGCTGATAGATTTTTTGTGCCATGATATTAGAATCCGGCGCGAGGCAGTAAGTATTGGAAGGTATAGGGACCTGAAAGCTTCCTCGCAGCCGCTTTGCGTCCGAACAGTCTGCATTTGAGGGAGAAAGGGGACGCTTGCTCCCGACAGTCGGCTCATCGGCGGTATTCGTGTTTGTAATGCTTATGGGATCAGGATCTTCTGTTGGGGGCGGCTTATCCAGAAGGCGCCTCCACGGTTCGGCGGGAGTATCTCTTACAACCATAGTAATCCCTGGCGTACCTGCCCATCTCACGAGTGTCGTATTCTTGGAAACGCATGGACCACAGATGAAAGATTCGTATTCAGCCCCGGATATGAGGCCTGGTGGGAGGCCTGAAGATACTTCAGATTGGGCATCATCATCTTGATTCTCATGGGTTTCTGATTCCTCCGAGTGAGGCACCGGGGAAGACTTCCTGGAAGTTGGCCTTTCCCGGAGATTACAACATGATTCGTGGAACCAATCCTGGAGGAACTATTCGATCAGTAACCCACTTAGCGAACCGAACTGATACGAACTTCACAGATCAAGCATTGTACCATCGTCTCCTGTTCTGTTCTCGCGTCATACGGCCGCCCACACCGACAAAACTGGGCCTTGAAATTCGGACCATATGTGTTCCGCGCGTTGTCCTCTTCTAGGGTCTTGTGTAGAGTGCAGGCATGGGCAATGGAGGTAGTTGGGCAATCACAACGAAAATTTCGCTTCGGAAACCTGAGTAAGTAATTGGTCGGGTCGGGCAGAACTCGGAATTAGATGAGGATCCTGGAAGCTTACAACTCGATCTGCTCATGGTCGGTGTGACAAGCGATGGAACAGGCCGAGCAAATGCCCCGCTCCGCCGAGCAAGATAGACAGAGATACACCGCTTGTCTTTTTATTGAGCTTAGTTTGGTTGTGGTTATGATCAAGGACATATAGGTACCAACCTAATGTGGCCCAATGAGTAAGTGCATTTCGAGAACTCGTGTGGTAGGGCTAGTGCTGCCTCCTGGAGGAGTTCATCCTGAGATGCAACATATTCCGCGAGAGTTTCCGCTGCCATGCTTGTAAATTGCAAAAGAAAGCGCGTTGACTAGAGTAGACGCGAATGCCTTGGATTACCCAACCAATGAGCTGGTCCGAGTCAAAGACGATCAGCGTTTTGTAGCAATGTTCATGAAATAAGGGGGGATAGATCAAAATATTCTTACCTTTAGAGCAATAAACTCGTCGAGTCTAGTAGAAACCTTTCCGAAGTGAAGTCGTCAAAGGTGTCACCAGCGTGACGCTGTTCCGGCCTCTTCGGGCCGGCCCCTTGCTCCTCGACATCCCTCTTCCTAATCGTCTTTAGCGTCTTCAAGCTGTGTCTTGCAGCAGTCCTGACATTTTGTACTCTGGAATACAAACGGCCCTCAGAAACTGCTTACTAAGGCGCGAAAACAGTTCGAGACCGGAAATCGAACGGAACCATTATAAATTCGCCAACTATCAAAGCCTTGAAGCAGCCAGGATATTATTGTATCATCCAACATGCTAGGGAAAGTAGACCATTCTTCCTCGAAAGGCTCCTCTAATGGGCCAGATCCAATCCTCCTTACTCTCTTCGCGAACCGTTTCATGAGTGTAGCCGAAGCCATGGGTCGTTCACTCCGACAAACTTCTATCAGTACCAATATCAAGGAGCGCCTCGACTTTTCTTGTGCGCTGTTTGCCCCTGATGGAGATTTGGTGGCGAACGCGCCGTTCATCCCTATCCACTTAGGATCTATGAGCTTGTCAGTCTATCTACCTACACCCCATCGTTCTCAATGACTTATTTCATTTCAATGTAGCGCGGTAAAGTATCAGATGAAGCTACATGCAAAGACTCTTAAAGAAGGTGATGTGTTAATGACAAACTCGCCCCATGCTGGAGGCTCGTAAGTCTCGTTTTATCGCTCTGACATCACATGCACATCGAACGTCGATTACAGCCATCTTCCAGATATTACGGTGATCACCCCGGTGTTCAACTCCAACACGAATGAAATTATATTTTTTACTGCATCGCGTGGCCATCATGCAGATATTGGTGGGATCTTGCCCGGTTCTATGCCACCCACCTCTGTCAGCATTTTTGAGGAAGGTGCCGAGATTGAGAGTTTCAAGATCGTTGATGGAGGCGTATTCAACCACGACGGTCTGGTCGAGTACATGGTTGATAAGCCCAGTCGGTATCCAGGTAGTTCTGGGTGTAGAAACATCCGTGATGTTGAAAGCGACCTTAAGGCAGTATGTGTCTGCTGAACCTACCATTTGTGACGAGCCGAGGTTGACCAATTCTCAGCAAATCGCTGCCAATCACAAGGGTATCCAGCTCATCCATGCAAGTACGTGTATCGGGAAGCTCTCGAGTATGACAAGAGGCTGAACCCATTTGTCACTTTAGTCGTCGAGGACTACGGCCTTGCCACTGTGCAGGAATATATGTATCATATCCGCGCCAATGCCGAAATGTCCGTCAGAAACCTCTTACGAGATGTAGCCAAACGCGCAGGCAATAATGTGTTGAACGCAGTTGACTATTTGGATGATGGTTCTCCTGTACGTCTCTTTCTCTCACTTGAAAACACATACATCAGTGACCCCGCGACTCCTACAGATCTGTCTTCGAGTCGAAATCAATGAGACCGAGGGTTCTGCTGTCCTTGACTTTGAGGGTACGGGATGTGAAGTACGAGGAAACCTCAATGCCCCGGTTTCTGTTGTCCACTCTGCTGTCATCTACTGCATGCGGGCAATGCTTGACCTTGACATTCCATTAAATGCAGGGTGTTTAGTACCGCTGGAAAGTACGCTTAATCTGTCTTTGTAAGAGACGTAAGTGAAACTGATTAAATGTAGTCAAAATTCCTCAAAAATCCCTTCTTTCACCCTCACGCACGGCTGCCGTGTGCGGCGGTAATGTTCTTACATCTCAGCGGATCGTCGATGTTGTTCTCAAAGCTTTCCATGCTGCCGCGGCCAGTCAAGGATGCACTAAGTAAGGAACAGCTTCATCATATCATCTCCCATCCCCTTAATATCATGTTAGTAACTTGACATTTGGTACGGGCGGCAAAGACAAAGACGGAAAAGCTGTTGCTGGGTGGGGCTACTATGAGGTATGTCTGATACATTTAAACCTCGCTCCGGGCTCATGCCGCAGTACAGACAATTGCTGGGGGTTCTGGAGCTGGGCCAGGATGGCATGGAACGGATGGTGTTCATACCCACATTACCAACACGCGTATCGGAGACGTGGAAATTCTTGAGCGGCGTTACCCCGTGATGATCCATCAATTCGGCCTGCGCCACGGTTCTGCCGGGTTGGGAAAATGGCACGGCGGCGAAGGTGTCATCCGTGATATTGAGTTCTTGGAGCCGATGCAGGTGTCTATTCTCTCTGAGGTATGTCAGGTTCCATCAGGTTCCATCCCGCGATACGCATGGGGTGGCGAGGTCATCTGGCTTGGCTCATCGATGCCTGACTGACGGAATTTTGCGATTCTTGATTTAGAGACGTACGCGGCAGCCATACGGCATGGAAGGTGGAGGTCCGGGTGCGTTGGGCCGGAACACCTGGGTCAAACAGCTGCGTACAGAAGACGGGGATCTCGATCCACATGTACGAGATAGCATTGTTCCCACTCGTGAGATCAATGTTGGCGGGAAGTCCACGGTGTACATGGGGAAGGGAGATCACTTGGTCATCGAGACGCCAGGTGGAGGTGCCTGGGGCGTGGACGAGGATGCAGTCCATGGGAAGAAGGATGGTGCTCCACATATTAAAATGTGGGAACCCAGGGGTTCTGTCGCGGAACGAGCAGCTGCCCAGGCCGGATTTTGACTAGCTTGCAAAGCTTTTGTATGTATACATAGGAATGATTGCGTGAGGAGCGACGGGACTTCTCACAGTCAGGTACATTAGTGTTTGAGTTTCCTTGGCGGGTGCAGTTGGATCTTGAGGGTGGGTTCTTCATCACCTACTCAAGCCACAAGTATAGACAACTATTCGAGCTTATGTCTGGAAGGTCCTCATGGCCCCCGTTGTGGGGACATCCCATGTCATAGTATAAATACGTTGGCTGATTACATTCAGCTTTCTTAAAGAATGTCTTCCGCAAAGAAAGAAATCACATCTTCGGACGAAGCGTAATACAGATGCATTTCCAAAGCTAGTCTGAACCATATTCGGCTATTAATCGGCAAAAATTCTTCATCTACGGAGAACACAGATCATACCTTGGTACTCCTATTATCAATTTTTAATCCAGGACGGAAGCCAAATACCCACACAGGAGGAACCTTCTAGACTACCTCTTTTTACCAGCGGGTGATTCCGTAGCATCACACTCAAGCTCGAGACCGGGACCCACAATCTGACTTCTCCCGGTAAGCTTTTAGCCCAAGGTGTCGCGTGTAACTTATAAGGTCCAGTATAGGAATTATCGAAGCTCTGCGTTTTCACTGGATTCTTTGATCCTGTAGATCCTTTGGACATATCAGATTACTCCGGAAAATTCGGAAACACCCCATGGAGACTGATTACCGTGGAGAGAAAGGTCAGGAACCTCACCAGTGGACTATGAGAAAAAATTCCTGGCTTTCTATTTTTGGAGCCTTCAAGCACCAGAGATCAATATTAGAGATGCCTGACGAGAAGTAAAGAGAAGATCGAGACATCACAACAAGTAGGACTGCGTCGACCAATGCACAAGAAACTGCTCAAGTTCAGATAATTTGTCCAGTAACACTGGAAATTATTTCTGTTGAGAAAAGTCCAAAAGAAAAGGGTCGGAGGGAAACAGATCTGAGCCCTGAGCCTGCAAAACGCCATCAAAGAGCCTGGCTCAGCCTCGCCCAAATCAGGCTCAGCTCATTGGGTCCAGGGCCTGTGAGCCTGACCTTGCAAATCACTCGTTAGAACTTACAGAGGAAGCTCCTGAAAAACCTTGTCAATAAAATTATACTTCTTCAAGGAGTATGTAAGCATCTTGTCACCGAAATAGTTGGAAAAGTGTTAAACTTTTTTCCCAACTGTTTCACAACAAAAAATGCTGCATCTTCCCATACTTTTGCTATAGAATTCTGCCTTTTGAACAACTTTCCCTCTTTCTTATTATCTGATTTTATATAATGCAAATGTAACTTAATTAACTAGGTAAACTAAATAAAACTTAAAACCCTGTGGAGTTCTTCTTCTCTAAAAGTAATAAGTAATAAGTGATGAGTTCTACAACAACAAAAAGGAGGAGAAGGAGAAGAGAACTAGTTTCAGTAGGAGGGTAATTAGAGGGTAGCCCTAGCCAACTCTCCAGGCCCTTCTTAGATATATCTCAGATCTAGGAGAGTAGAAGTAATTATTGAGAGAAGCAGTTCCTCCTAGCTACTACTACTAGATTTTTCAGAGGTTTTGACATTAAGTCAAAGTTTAAGTCTTAAATACAGGCCTTAATTAAGACTTGATTCTAAGGGGTTTGTTCCAAAATATAAAGGTGGCATTGTTCCTTAAAATATTGCTGGATTTTTCCAATTCTCTCTAATTGTATCTTCTTCATTTTCTAAACACTCTATTAACCAAGCCTCCTGTGCATACAATATGCTCCTAGTTTTTTGACCCTCCTAGCTCACTTGTTAAGTCAGCCCCTTTCCAATCTTGTTGGCCTTATATGTCAGAGGACTCCCATTTCCTCAAACTCTAGCCCTTTTCCACCTGTCATATTTTTCTTCCAAGCACTTTCCCTACTTCTATCCACCGGTAATAACCATTAGTGCTCAGAGTTCCTGTGTGCAGAGATGTAATTGGTTTACTCCTCAGGGATGGTCCAGTGATAAGACTCCACTCAGGCTTGGTGCAGATGGCTACAGTATTGGTGCCTCATTGTAGCACTTCCTAGTGCTTCCTTAGTGCTTACCAGCTTGCCTTAGCACTTACCAACTCTTCTTAGTGCTTACTGATGTCTCTCAGCACCTACCAGCATTTATTAGCACCTACTGACATTTCTTAGCACCTACCAATGCCTCTTAGCGCTTACTGACTCTCCTTAGCACTTACTGACATTTTATAGCACATTTTCCCACCATCTTGGCTATACCTTTACATAGATTGACAGATGACTGACAGCTGAAATGCATCATTTTATGCTTAGCTACTAACTGTCACTAAGCACTTGCTAATCAGGCAGCAGCCATTAATTATTACTTTCTAAGATATATCTACATTTAAGTTGTCAAAACACCTTAGCAACATTTACATATGATTTCTTACCTTACTATAAAGACTGTACATAGACAAGACACAGCCCAGACAATTACATGAGTTACAGCCCACCTTTCTCTGCTTAGTGTTGTGCTCTCACAAGCACTCTATAGTGATCAAAAGTTACTTCCTTTATTTTCTCTTATACGATGCTCTAGGCACCAATTACGGGCAGCCTCCTACCCAGGCGGTGCTTCGAGGTTGAAGGACGAAGTCATTACATAGAATTTTTCTAAGTCCATTGTCCAAAATAGGTAATGATCCGAGAATACACCGAGAACCTTATTTCCTTCAACCTCTCAGCAACGCCTGGCACAAAACATTTGTAAACAATGCCAGCCACCATGATGATGGTCACGTCGGACATCAGATTTCCTGCTGCCATCACGCCGAGTGATTGCTTAAATTAATGTGAAGATGCGTGCGACGTGCTTGCGTCTTGTTTATTTCAACATAATGACAGCTATGCCTGGTCTAGCAGAACTTTGTGATCGAACTCAAGAAATTTTCGGGACTCGACCGTGTCTATGGCAGGTTCAAGTGGCTCAGGCCATCCTCAAACGTGACTGCGACATTGTGTCAATTGCGGGAACTGGAATGGGAAAGACGTTGACCTTTTGGATGCCGCTGCTATTCAGCCACCCAGGAAGTATCCAAATTATTGTTACGCCGCTGAATCTCCTTGAAAAACAGAACGTTAATATCCTAAATAAGGCTGGTATTAAAGCTGTATTCATCGGAGCTGATACCGCTACTGCCGAGAATTTTCAAGTCAGTTTTTGAACTTACAACTTTCATGAACATGCTGAAATGTAAAATACTCATTGACAGGCCATCGAAGATTCATTATATCAGGCGATTATCATATCACCAGAGCAACTAATGAAGGCTGAAGGAGGGTTTGAACGACTGGCGCACAATCGTACATTTACAGATTGTGTTGTCAGTATCATACTCAACGAGGCTCACTGTATCAGTTCATGGGGCTCTTTTCGACCTGAGTATCGAGAGATTGGACATCTTCGGCATATTTTACCAAGGGAAATTCCTCTTCTTGTTACCTCTGCCACTCTCCCTGCACATTGTCACGACCCGCCTCCGGAACATCCCACATAACCCCAGGACCCCTACTCCAACCCCCACGTTCTGTCCCGGTCTCCCCACTGGACGCCCCGCCCTCTCGACATACACTTTCCCCGCCCCAACAACCCTGGCTTCCGGCAATCACCATATCAACCCTGTCTGATCCTACTGTGCCGCGATCACCCGCATCAGCCCTATCTGATCCTGCAGCGCCGCAATCACCCGCATCACCCGCATCACCAGGCAATCACTCCGGCGATCAGACCCGGCACCGCAACCCGCCAACCGCCATCAGACACAATTGATACAAGGAACCTATTGTGCCGCCCGCTCCAGCAGCAACCCCTGGGTCAGGAATCCTGTACAAACCCGGGACTCTTCGCCGTGCGCCCCGGGGCCTCATTCAGTACGTGTATACAGTACTCCGGGACTAATCGGGCTTGGCCGGGATAAGCCCCGCCCTCGCCCAGGTATATAAGTGGTAGATAGCCAACGTGTACAGTAGTATTGATATTGACAACCTTGGACTGTGTTTTGCCTGAATGACTGCTTGATTTTCTGACTCGCTCTCTCTTTAT
>JABAJZ010006849.1:0-40102 GCA_018857265.1 Termitomyces sp. T32_za158 | reverse complement strand
AGCATGTGTTTATCAAAAAACCTTTTTTGTGTTTGTGTGTTGTATCTAGAGAAAAACTCTTTATTCTACTTGAGAAATATATAGCAGGATATTTTAAAATATTTCTTGAGAAACACACAATCAAAAATGGAAAAAAATAAAAAAGAACATATTTCTGACACCTTTTTCCATTGTTTGATTGCATGTTTCTTGAGAAATATTTTAAAATATTCTGCCATTTGTTTCTTAAGGAGAACAAAGAGTTTTTCTTTAGATACAATATATAAACATAACAAAGGTTTTTTTAGAAACACATGCTGAAAAATTTAACATGTTTCTCAAGAAAATGATCAAGAACATTTCAATTTTTTTAATCATTATTTCTCCAGATAAATACCGGAAATTTTTATTATTTTATGCAAGAAACATTGAGAAAATATTTTAAATATTACCCAAAATTTTTTAATACAATATTTCAAATGTTTCTTAAGAAAAAGGTGTCAGAAATTGAAAAACATATTTCTGACACCTTTTTCTTGGGAAACACGCTACATTTCCTGAAGTGTATGTAGACGGTCCTTAACTTAGTAAGTAGGCCAAAGCCGAAGCGTGCGCGTATGTACTTCGTCATAGGCCTGCGCCTGCTCAGAGTCATCGCTGAACCATCCCATGGCTGATCTGTCTGAGAGAATCTGTGTGAAGTTGCGGGGTCTGTGGTATGAAGATGATATATCGGCAAGGAAAGCCCGCAGCCTTATATACTCTGGGATTACAAAACAAAACCTGACTCATTCAGATGTCAGGATTACGACGGGAGACGTTGATTTGTGCTTCCTTGTGCCCACGTCTGCTGATGAAAACTACGTGATGGCTCCAAATAACAGTCCAAAAAAGGAATCATTCCAGGTCATGGGTTGCACGCGAACACATGCACTGGAATGGTGCGCTAATAGAAGATGAGAGAAGCCTGAGACAGAAAAACGAAGGCTCCATCAACCACACCATCTGTCGGATGTAGATCTGTCCTACTTGATAGATCAGTCACCGGTTCACCCATCGTCACAGCACAAAAAACTTGTCAATCTAGATATGCAAGCACATATGAATTATTACCGATCACGTTATTTTAACCGTCCGACGCGTTAGACCACGTGAGATAGCAACTTGCTTCACGTGAAGCCCGAGAAGGACGTGCTTCACCTCGGTCTGTCATTTCTGAGGTTATTGCACGCAATGTCGCCCTTGGCAGCACAGAATGGTACCAAAAGCTTATTGGCCACGAGCAAGTCCTTACTGACTATGGATTACCTTGACGAATCGTAGGTCTACCTGTCATTTCTAGTGATCTATCCGACTGAGCTCGGAACTTGAATAGACACATTGAAGCATTTGCAAATGCACTGGGTGCAGATGAAGTTTCTTATGAAACCCAGGATGTGCTCTCCCCAACTGTCCCTGGTACACCGCTATCTCCTGTGGCGGGAACGCCGATGCGCATCCACAAAGTATCTGCCATGTCAGATTTTGCGCCCGTCAATATGAAGGTCAAGAAGTACATGACAAACAAGATACCCTTTTGGTAACATTGTCAACTAACTGATTCCTGGTTTTAGACATAAGAAGGACAAACTACAGGACAAACGGAGTGATTGGCTCTTCTTGTTGCTCCGGTGGCCACTATTGGTGACCGTTACAGCTTTTTTAAAATGCGACAGTGTTCACCATTGGTACAGTTTTTCATAATGCTGTTTATCACCGCAGAATTCAGCTTCTACGTACTGATACGGCAACTCGTAAATGCAAAGGAATGGATAACGGCATGTATGTTCCTAATTGATGGTGAAGTTGTCGACATAGGGACTGAATATCAGCCATAGGGCGAGGAACGAAGGGCGTATTGCGAAGGAACATGAGGGCCGCTCAAAATTACCAGGTCGGAGCATTTATTACAGATTCTTAGATGACGCATTTACCTGGGGTTTCCAGGAGTGGAAAGAGGCAGCAGTCATTCTCGACGAATACCTCCACTTCCAAGGATGGAAGAATCTTGACGAGGACAATTTTTATGACTGGAAGCTGGTTAGGAAGGTAAGTAGGCTGGCGCAGTAAACTCTTGATAGCCGACTGGTCTTCCTCTTTCAGGTGCGAAAATCGTTAAAATCACTACGAGATAAAAAGGATGCCCGAGGTTGCTTGGGCGTGTTAGAAACTTGTATACGATCTAATTTCGCTGGTGTGGAGTCTCCAAGGTCACATCATTTAATAAAATGAATATACGACATAATGCTTACTGCATATTCAAGCAGATTGTACAGTGAGGTACGTTCCTTAATGGATACATATGATCATGTATTTGTTGAGCACAAGATTCTAGACGTTTCTCGGGACGAAGAATTTGATTGAATGTATGTTTATAGATGTGGTAAAACTCAGCGCTAATAGAGGATGCAGCATATTTCAGCGAATTGGAGACAACGTTAGAGTTCGTTCGTGAGACCTCCGATTTATCGATTTATGAGAAAAAACGATTTTTCAGGAGTGCTAATACAAACCTTGGTAACTTTCTTATTGCTCTAGTGAAGACACCTGGGTTGAAATTTACATGTCCATCACAGGGATTTCTGCGTTATGCTTGTCGGGCGGAGCATCGTTTGGATATTGTACGTTCTTTGCTTCATTGATAAAAGCTGTGATGTCAAATTCTATCTTTCAGACCATATTGGCGTTGTCAAAGCCTTTCTTGATGCGAATCTACTACCTCGAGTTGTAACTGGGACTAGTGCGGGTGGCCTCATTGCCGCTTTAGTATGCACGAGGACCGACGAAGAGCTCAAACATCTCTTGGTTCCTGAACTAGCTGATCGCATCACAGCATGCGAGGAGCCCTATACAGTTTGGATGAAGAGGCTCTGGAGGACCGGAGCACGTTTTGACAGCGTTTTGTGAGTAAACATTAGTGGTTGTTATGAATAGTTTGACCTTAAAATCAAACGATAGATGGGCAAGGAAGGTGCATAATTCGTCGTATAATTGGATTAACTTGATATCTGACCTACTGACGGAAATTCAGTGCACATTCTTCACACGTGGTTCCATGACTTTTAAAGAAGCATATATCAGGACTGGGCGAATACTTAATATCTCGGTAATACCTGCCGATCGCCACTCGTACGTATGTGTTGGAATGAGACATACTAAAATAATAATAACTTGGCACAGGCCTACAAAACTACTAAACTACTTGACTGCTCCAGACACGCTGATTTGGACAGCATTGCTTGCATCTGCTGCTGTGCCTGGTATATTGAATCCCGTCGTGTTACTGCAAAAGCTTAAAGACGGGTCGGTTGTTCCGTGGAACTGGGGAAGCAAGTTTAAGGATGGATCTTTGAGGTGAGACGGCTTCCATGAGCCTCTGAACGCATGTCAATCCCCACTTCAGGGTGGACATACCCCTTCAAGCCTTGAATTTATATTTCAATGGTAATGACGATTATCGTTTCCTGGTCTTTCTAACCTGTCCTGTAGTTACAAATCCTGTTGTTTCGCAAGTCAATCCACATGTTCATCTCTTTTTCTTTGCGCCCCGTGGTTCGGCTGGAAAACCTGTTGCTCATCGCAAAGGCAAAGGTACTCCCTGGCAAATCGACCTTGGCGTAAAAGTAAACAAGGTTATCTACAGGTTGGCGAGGGAACTTTTTGCTCTCAGCAGCTGAGCAGTGGTTGAAACACGAGTTGTCAAAGAATTTCAAGGTTATTCGTGACCTTGAACTTCTCCCCCAGTTACTCGGACAAGATTGGTCCAGTGTTTTCTTGCAAAAATTCGAAGGTGCTGTAACGTGAGTTTTGGGAAGTCTTTCTTTATTTGTCAATTCTGCCAGCTTTCGGATCTAGCATATGGCCGAAAACTCGTTTTTGGGTAGGTGTCGTATTCCCACTTGTCATCCTCTAGTAAACGAAGAACCATTAACAGGACTGGTTTCGTCTCCTCAGTGATCCAGATCCAATGGAGCTTGCGCGAATGATTCGGGTAGGTCAAAACGTTACATGGCCTAAAGTATGACTTGTTTATGCCCTTGCTAAGACCAATGACTGAGGCCTGCTACAGCTCCACATGATTGAAAACCGGATGAAGCTCGAGAAACAGATATATTTAGGTCGCCAATACGTTCGCAAAGTCCTTCGGGGACATGCGGTTATTCAAGAACAGCCATCGTCGATTGTCAATACCCAGGAACTAATATCAAATCTCCGGGCACCTTCACTCTCCATCGATCCCCCACAGCCTGGCTCAGACCTTCCTATGTCTGTTGATACAGATGCCGAGACAGCGTTTCGCCGCGGGTCTCATTGGTTCTTCAAAAAGGGCCGAGATCATGAAACGACGTCAGGTTCAGCCACCCTCAACGATAGGCTTGCATTAGATGCTACTTGTTCTTCTACGCTTCGCCGAAAACGAGTTGTGGAGGTCCCAGAGGTGATGCAAAAAGGCTCAAGCTCGTCTCTCCAGACCAGCCCTCCTTCCTACGCCCCTTCGAATCCCAAACATAAATCAGGCAGCTTGATATCTAGGCTTCGTGCAAGATCGTTTCCAAATCTCACATATCCTCTTCCTGCGGATTCGAATCCTGGCAGCGAAAATTTGACTAATACTGAAGAGCGCCGGAGCAGCGACAGCTCATCTGATGATGACCTGATCATTGAAGATCGGCGGCAATTGCGACGTTCATCGACTCCGGATATTGGGCCTCTAGATCCCACATCGGGGGATGTATGATTTGTATGTGAGGTATAATGAATTTGTAGTAGGGTATCTACAGTAATGTATATAATGTAGTTTATGTTTCATGTATTCGCGATTTCCAGAGCTCTTAATTACGATGACTTGCCTTGTTTCGTGAGCTTCCTTGAATACCAATTGTTTGTAGATTGTAGATGCAGTCTGAACTCCACAGTAAACTTCAGGTTATCTGATCATCGGATAATATATCTGTATTCAGGTTGTGACACTCTAAGGTGCTCCAACGCTTCGTTTCATGCTTCGTTCTTCGTATCAATCATGCACGAGCCTCCATTGCACAGTATTCAATTGGACGAAGTATGGACATAGCAGCGTCGGTCTGCCATTTTTTGAACGCATGCCGATTCAAACCACAAAGCTCCTGTAGAAGCCGCGCTGCTTACGGGGAAGATGTGTCAATGGAGGTCTAGAATTGATCAGATATTTCACGTGATATGTATTTGCACCACGAAACAGTGCACATCCTCAACTGCCTAACTACATAACTGGTATGTCATCAGACGGCGTATCTTCTAGTGCCTTAGCCGCCGCTATTGAACGCCGAACTCGACAATTGCCAACTCAGCCATCTGCAGCGCAATTGGCTGCTGAGCATGAGCGGCGTCAAGCTTTTCGCCGCCTGATAGATCCTGGCATCGTACGACCAAATCCGAGGGAGCAGGCTGTTGCCTCGCTCAAAGTACAGCTTGTGTTTTATGTATTCGCTAAGGCGTCTTTAAAATTCCGCTTCTCAGACTCTCTTGACTATAGCAGAGAACTTACTGCGCGAGCCTGACAATTCCAAATTCCAGCAGTTCAAACCTACCAACACTGTTATCAAGAGGAATCTGGTGGACCCAAAGGGGACGCTTGAATATGCCATTGAAGTCAGTGGTGTTTCATAAGCTTGTCATACATATCCTTTGGCTGAGTATACAAATATCCTAGCTCGGTTTTCGACCAGAGGTGAGACTTTGTGCAACGTGGTCATACAATCGACTCTCTGATGAGTTTGAAGGTCAAGAATTTTCAACCCTATTACATTTTCAACTCTCGACACATGAATGATCTCCGAATTGGAACCGCCATTTTGAAGGAGTTTGTTGACTTGGAGAATCAGCGAGCCGAACGCGCTGCTCGTTCAAAAGTCGACCAGAAAGCTGTGGCTGCTGCAGTCGCTCAACGGGTATTATTATAATTTTGCTGTTCAAACAATAATACGCTGATGCATCTTCAGGTGAAATTAGCCTACTTAGATGATAGAAAGACAAAACAGTTGAAAGACGAGAGGGAGAAGGAAAGCCGAGTAGCTCGCGCTGCTGCGCTTGCACATCAAGTTGAATCTCAAGAGACGTCTGCAAGTCTATCACATCCACCCGCAGTTCATATGCCCGGTTCCGGCCATACTATAAGTGAAACCAGTCCGCCTCCTTACGATGAATAATCATCCTTGTGAGGCTAGGCTTTGTGGATGCTTCGAATGTATGAGAGTCCAATGTATGTATAAATTCAGAGTACACAGTGATATCAAGGTGCATGAGTGTTTCAGATTGATCAATAGTTTTGATGGTGCAGAACCGTATTATATAGAATGAATCAATCACATTCACATATAACCATCACATACCTTCGTCAGCTCAAAGACAGGGGCGCGCGTTGCGAATGGCTTGGACAATTTTTGCGGAAACCTGTCGCGATGATTTTCTGACCCAGACGTAAAATGTGATATAGATTATAACTTTCGATACCGAGCTCCAGCTGACTCTGAATATGCGCGGAATGAGCAGAAGATCTCTCTGTGTCGTTGTTAAAACCGAAGACGGTGATCCATAGGATGAGAAGCAAGGTTAGGTATGGGAGAAGGACCTATAGAATCGACGTTTGTCTTAAGACTGGCTGAAAGGAACCTCATTGCCACGTGACGACTACTTTGGATGAGAGTGAACACCAATGGATTCAATGACCTTAGAATTAGGACATCATGGATGCACAACTAGCACAAATCTCTGCTCTCAACCAAAAAGATAAAGGTCCTGCATTCGTTGCACTCATACCCGAAATATTGTCTTGCTCTGATCCGTCTAGACTAGTCGCAGATCTTCATAAACTTGTAGATACTGTGGTCAATCAGGACAGTGTCGGTCTTGTCGTCGGGCGTCAGGTTCTATCGGAACTCGTCAAAATCTTGGGTGAAGGTTCAATCAAAGATGCTGAACTACGAAGACGCGTCGTGGAAGACACGCTGAGCACAGTCCAGCCACGCATCGTGAGCTACGAAGAGCAAGTATGTCTCAAGAACCCAAAGTGTGACCACATCTTATCGAAATTTTATTCAGGTCAACATCCTGCGTTTCCAGCTTGCAGACCTGCATGAAGAGCAAGAGGATTGGAGCGATTCTGCCCGGGTGCTTATGGGTATATCCCTTGAGAGGCGCGTAAAGATCGTGCTCGTCTTCCAGTTCACAACTAATCAATTACCATCAGACTTGGGAGTGATGCTGAGAGGGTCAAAGTCTATGTTCGCATCGTCCGTTTACTTCTAGAAGATGAAGATTCCATCCAAGCAGAGTCATATTATAAGCGTGCAGCACTGCTCGCACGCTCTGACTCCAGTGATCGCGAAACTAATTTGCAACTCAAGCTCTGCCAAGCCAGAATACATGATTATAGTCGTAGATTCTTGGAAGCCGCTACCCGTTACCATGAACTCAGCTACGTTGGAGAGATTGATGAGGAAGAACGACGCCACATGCTGTGAGCCCATCGCTGTTTTGACTGTGGGTTGCACTGACTCTCAGTCATAGGCTGGCTGCAGTCACTTGTGCTGTCTTGGCACCGGCTGGACCTAATCGCTCTCGTGTCCTTGCATCTCTTTATCGTGATGAACGTACCCTTGACCTCCCAACGTACAATATCCTTTCTAAGATGTTTCTCGACCACATTCTTCGCCCTGCCGAAGTGAAAGAGTTTGAGAAAACTCTCAAGCCTCATCAGTTGGCCAAAATAGCCATTTCTTCTAATGATCGTCTCGCTTCCGCTGGGCGGTACGATAGCATGGATGAATCTGCTGCAAGCACTCGAACTGGTCCTGCCACAGTTCTGGATCGTGCTGTTATGGAACACAATCTACTCGCAAGTTCTCAAATATATAACAATATCACTTTTGGGGGACTGGGTGCTCTACTTGACCTGACTCCAGGAGCTGCAGAAACAATGGCCCGTAAGATGATTGAGCAAGGCCGTTTACGTGGATCGATTGACCAGGTTGATAAGCTTATCTGGTTCGAGGGTAATAGAGAAGAAGATGATGCGCAAGGCAAAGCGGGCGGGCTCGGGGATATCATTGAGGAAGCTGAAGACACTGGCGCTCCATTCACAAAACGATGGGATGCACAAATAAGATTAACCGCAGCAAATGTAGGCCCATTTATCCTTATGCGCGGTGCCTGATTAACAAAATCCATAGGTCGAATCCATTGTTCAACACTTGACCGAAAAAGGATTGGTTCGCCTTACTGTGGCATTAGCTTGATTATTCGTGATATTCATAGATATAATTGCATGATACATTCAAACGTGTTGAGTCTCTGTGGCGGCGTTCTCCTTTCTTTTCTTTTTAGCACGTTCACGTTTTGTGTCCAGTTCATGCCACTCCCCCTCCAATGTTGCAAGTCTACATCATTATGTATCAATTTGACTGATATGAACGATATGAATTGAATCAGTTCGTGACTTACCCAGCAGGTAATGCAGCTTTAGGTTCTTCTTCAGTGAAATAAGGGGCTTCCATTGCTTGAATAGCAGTTGCGCGTCCCAATGGATTGTAAGCAAGTAAATGTTCTGCCAGGTCCAAGGCCGCTGACGACATCCATCTAGAGAATTGGTTAGTTAAGATCCACAGGATTGGAAACAAGACTCTCACTTCTGGAAAAGATCTCTGAAACGGTTAGGTATGACTTCTCGGGGCTTAACAAGCTCGAACCAGGGGAGATCCATGACTTCAGCCCAACGATCTGAAGTAGGTGTGCCGAAAATCTTGTATATCACATCCAACTGGTGTATCTCGTCGTTCCCTTGAAAAACTGGCTTTTTCGTGAAAAGTTCTAGCATAATGCAGCCAGCGCTCCACATATCAACCTCTGGTCCATAAACCGTTGCGCCAAACAGTAGCTCTGGCGGTCGGTACCATAAGGTAATGACGCGATTTGTGTAATCGGCACACCGGCGTTTCTGGTAGAAACGAGCGAGACCGAAATCACCGAGTTTGAGCTCTCCACGATTGTTGACGAGGATATTTGAACCTTTGATATCTCGATGTATAACACCTTTGTGGTGGAGGTAAGCCAAACCAGCGAGCATTTGGTGGCAAAGTGACTTGAGATGAGCATTTGTGAAAATGAACTGTGTCTGAGAAAGAACTCCTGTTAAATCATGATCCATGTATTCGAAGACCATGTACACGGAACCTGTCATATTTATGAGCGAAGTAAGTTATTTGGGCAAAGTCACATACCCGTCGATACCATCATCTCATATAACCGTATGACGTTTGGATGTTGAAGCGACTGAAGAAGCTTTATCTCGCGCATCGCAGTGACCGGGAATCCATCTTTCTCTGACTCCATCCGTATCCGCTTCAATGCAACATACACCCTCGATGATGTGTTTTGGGCTTTGTACACCTTGCCAAAGGTACCTTCACCCACTTGCGAGATGATGTTGTATAGTTCGCCTCGTGATTGTAGTGATGTTGTTTCATTGACGTCATTTTCCATTGTTGCGGAAGGCGACTTGACTATTGGCGTGACAGAAGTATGCGCGGGATGGCCCAGCGGTCCTCTAATTTCAGCGGTGGGGACAAAAACCAGTGCTTCATCCATATGACTTTGACTTTCAACCAATTCCATTTTGTGATGTGGCGTCGGAGAGCGGCGCGGTGGTGATGCAATGAGGAGTGGGGGTGAGGGCCAAACCTTCCTTTCATGGTTAATCAGAGGTTGGACATTCTGCTTTGCAACCGAGTAAGTGGTGGTGGTATGGGCATCTTCCATGGATCGCATATAAGATCCTCGTGTCTGCGGCGTTTCCAAAGAAGTGTCGGCCTCGTCTTCATCGCCAGGGAAAAACTTCTTGAGCGAAGAATTTGCTTGATTAATAGGTTTAAATCCCGCATTCCTTACAGGTAGAAAGCGGGGGAAAGCGGGGGATGATGGATCAGATTTGGGTTCGAGAAGTCTAGGCACGGTGTGGGGAGGTAAGGATTGTGGTGGAGGATATAGGGAAGGTGAATGCTCCTCAATCGAAATCGATGCACGAGGACTGGGTAGGGGTAAGGTGGCCGGTGGTGGCATAGAGTCAAGTTGGGAGGCATTTATGACAGGAGCATTCTTGCGTCGATCGCCCTACAATCCAGAGTCAAAAAAGGGCAGCATATTCTCAATGAACACTTGCATTGTGATGCTTTCCATTTGTGTGAGTCTTCCCATTCTTCTGATTATCAGATTTTCTCGTTGTTGAGGCCGTGGTACGAGGAGTGATAGTGGGGGACAGACCAAGATCAGTATTTGCCGTGGGAAGGCGATGCACAGCTCGTACGCGACCTCGAGGACTCCGACTTAAACTCCTCTCGCTGCTGGCAGTTGATCGAGAAGAAACGCTCCTCCGGCGTCGTGAATGACTCATAGGGCTGCCTTTTGGGGAGGACGATACTTCTTTAGCGTATCGTGAATTTGGACGCAAGATAGGGCGCCCCCTATCCGCCGAATAGTTCCTTGGTGAGTCAGGTGAATGTTCTCTGTTATGACGGGAAACCAGGGGATAAACAGTTCGCGACCTCTGACCAGGAGGGGATGATCGTGGAGAATAAGGAGAGAGTTTACGAGGATTAGGTACCCAGTTTGTGGAACGCTCTCTGTCACTAGGAGCATGTGAGGCAACCGGGGTATCTCCGCGACGTTGTCGTTTCTGTACAGGCGAATGCGAACGTGAGCGCGATCGGTCCCGCGAGGATCGTCGTGAGCGATATGAGCCGATAGGTGAGCGAGATCGAGAAGGAGAAGGAGACTTTCTCTGTTTTTTGCGTGGTGGGGGCTTTGAGGTTCCAATAACAGGAGGTTCACGTCTTTGCCAACTACAAACGGAATGAGAAAAGTAAAAGTCAGACTAGGAAAGATTAAGATACTTGTTAAATGACCCATCATCGTCCCTCCAATCCCGTTTGTATTTATGAGAAGTACGCTTATTGTTGTTTTTGGAGTTCGTATTTGGGTAAGAATAGGAGTTCCGTCCCGAGGCTGACGTCGATGCCGTTGTCGATACTCGTGGCCGTGAGTATCTATCTTCAAGATCATGACTACTCTGCACTGGAGGATGCCACCCTGGAGCCGGATCCCAAGTCCTTTCAGAGAGGAGTCTGTGGTTTTTTTCACGCGATACTTCCTCCCAAGTCGCAGGAGGTTCATCCCAAGCCCTGCTTCTGTGATGCGTGTCCCACCCAGAGTCATGGTATTTTTGACTGTTTTTGTCCCGACGCTGCTCTTGACGCCAGTTAGGTGATTCTCTGCTGAGGTGGCGATCGTCCGGTGGGAGCATTTTCCGATCAGCTTCTCGCCAATGGTCCATTGATGCGTTTCGACCGTCGTGAGGGTGTATGGCAGTGTTGCGAGAAGAGGACTCGGCATATGAGGACGGATGATATGCTGCATAATCATACCTCTGCGACCAGTCATCCCGTGAACTACCATACTGACTGGGAGGCCAGCTTTCCGGTTCCCTTGCGTCTAATAGAGTATGATCTTCACGCCCACTGCCATGGCGGTGGTATAAGTCACCCTGCATATAAAGATGCCTCTCCACCTCGTCTTCCCGCCTCCACTCTTCCGGATGACGCCGGTTTCGAGAAGACGAAGACTCCCGACCTGGATCATAAGCTGGTCTAGTTGAGCTTGAGGATGCCCTATAACTGTCCCCGTGGCGAGCAGGTTCGTGAAGGCGTACATAGGTTTCAGAATGCATGTCGTCCACCTGTGCACCTATATAATGTTCATCGTCTGTTCCTTTATTCCCTCGACCCCGTTTGTTGTTTCTTGTGTGGGAGCGCATATGTGAGAAGGCGCACGGCTGAAGGTAAACGAAGTGGGTAAGTGACTCGTTAGGTGTTACGTGTTGTGTCCGTCAAAAAAACTGCAAGGGTTCACCCTGCCACGGTCATAAACCAATTGTTGTTTGGGCCAACAACAACGCCTAAAATCACACGGATGCAAACGTCTCAACAGAAGTCAAGTCTTAAGCAACGATGCGGGGTTCTAGGTGGAGAAAGGGAGCAAAAACCGGTGATCAGCACCGCCGTTACAAGACTGGTTGGTGATTGAAAACTTACATAACGACTTCAGAAGTGAGCCTAAGAGTATAAAAAATAGGATAAAAACCTTTCGAGAATTCTGGTCGTTGATATTATGCAACACGAGCGGTTGCGATATGATGACGCTTCTGCTGGGTCGTAGAAGCCAAGTGTAAAGTATACAAGGCGCGGAACTTTGAATTTGATGGATTTGTCCACAACAAAGCGATGTCCTCTCATTTGCCAGCAAGATTCTTTGACAACCCCTGGCGTTGTATAAAGCCAGATAAATTTACAAATGTAGTGGCTAGTGGTGGGTTGAACAAAAGTGGCTCGAAACTCACAAAGTTGTTGAATCAAATTTGACGCAAATTAGGGAGCACGAAACCAGATACCGGTATAATCTGGAGACGACATATATAATTATATATTTCAGCTACAATTTAAATCTTTCCCTCAAACGCTTTACTGATTTCGGCATTCCTCGTCGGGCCCATCCTGTAACAATTGCGATCGTGCCTGGGCCAGTAACATTGCAAAATTCAGACGATAGACCGGTGGTCTGTTGAGGCGAGCGTTCGATTGCAAGATCGCTGTCGCATTCTCTATTCTTGAAAAATTACTCAGAGAACTATGTGATGGAGCAAAAAGCTGTTGAAGTCAAGTCATGACACGCGTTCTGGTCCGACGATGTACAGGTACTTGCTTTCACAGTGTGGTCTATTCCACTGACGGCTATAAGGGGGAGGTGCGGATGTCCCTCGATCATGTTGACGACTGTGCCATCACCTTCGTAAATTCCATGAAGGGCACCTGTCGCTTTGCGCCAAAGAAAGAAATTGCCATCATCAGACCCAGATGCGATAAATTCATCATTTGGACCTAGGAAATTGACTAAATACGAAAATCAATCGACAGAGCATATACAGAGTCATTATCACACTAACTTACCGTCCTTGATAGTGGCCAAGTTGCGAGCTCCAGTATAATGCTGGCGAGGGAGAACAACAGGAACACTGGGAAGATAATTTCTCTCATCATCTCTTCTAAGGTTGAGGTAATCTTCGCCGTCGTCATCGTCATCGTCATCGTCATCAGCCATATCATCCTCTTGATCAGTCGAGTTTGTCTGGTGTTCTTCGCCGCCACTATGCTCTGTGAATTCTGTAAATTCGGGCCCAATGTCTCCACTCTGAGATGGAGATTCTGCATCGATGTCCATCTTGCCATAGAGCGGTAGCTCGGGCGTTTTTCTTTTTTTGAATCTGGTTTCGTATTCAGCCTTTGCATTCGAAGGTAGTGACATAGATGACGATATTGCAGGAGATTTCCCGTTTACTGGATCATCATAGGTGGAATACAAATATACTCCGTCGCTACTAAATGCTATGATCCAATGCTTGAGCATCAACATAGCCTGGTGAGAGGAAACGGGTGCTGACATAGGATCACCTGTTATTTCGCATTCAACTGGTGCTCAAAGGCTTAAACAACCGCTCACCTCATGACCATTTGAAGTTGACATTCGTGCACCCGTGATATGCTCTCTCCTGCGTCTTTGTGACTCACCCGCAGGCGCCGTCGGTTTGCCAAAACGGCGAACACATGTTGTTAATGAAGGATCATCAGTATCTAGAGTATAAGGGATGCCCCATTCTGTCCTCAAGTTTCGACCAACATGCCGTCGATCAAAAAGGTAGCCCTAAAATTAGTGATAAGAGGGAGGAACCCAAGGTAAGGTGAATGCATGCATACATATGGTGACTCTCCGGCAACTACGAAAAGGTGTGGGGTAAGAGGAGACAAGGAAAGTGTGGAAAGCTCGTGATTTACTTTCACGAGAGGGCTAGGACAGGGCTCGCGCCAGCAATTATGGGATGCCCTTAAATCGTGTTGGCGTACAGTTCCATCCTAAACACAAATCAAAAGAGCGGACTTGAATACGGCAACCAGCACACCTCTCCAACAGTTAGAAAGAGATCGGGACTATGTTCAGTGACAATTCTCTTCACACGGTCGTCATGACATCGCAACCTATGGATAAGGGATTGCCGGGCACTGTATGTTGTTTCTTTCCCATTCGCACTGGCTGTGAAAGCGGATTCGCCGATATCAAAGACTCGAATTTGGTGATCACCCGCGACAGTGGCGCTGGATCACGGATAAGTCAGGCATGGAGTGAAGCAACAAGGGTACTGACATCCGCGAGGAGTAAGGGAGCATATGTGCGCTGAAGATGTTGGCCGTGTGGCCTGTCTGGATGACTGAACGGCACACAAAGGGATAATCCTGAGATGTGTCGGCGGGATCAATACTCCATATCCGCACAGTTGTATCATCTCCCCCACTGAGCAAAAGTTCGCCATTGCGGGCCCAGCTCAGGGCATTGACACACCTGATAAGATTGAGTGTAAAGAGGTCAATAACGTCTCCCCTTGCCTACCCCGTATGCCCGTACGACCCCTCGTCTCCCAAGACATTAACTCGATCAAGGGTGTGCTGCAAAGCCCGAGACAACTGATGCCGTCTAATATTTTCAACGCGTCGCGAAGATGTCAAACACCTGGCATGCTGGAATTGGAGATTGCAACTGTTCGACATTACAGACAAAGTAGAATACAGTGTTACCGGATGACGTCTGATAAATCCGATCCGAGGTCAGGCCGGAGAGTAAATGCCGAAAACATTACACAAAGTCAACTATCCTACAAAACAAGGAGAAAAAGGCAACAAGATAACATATCTACGATAGAGGAAGTCTTGCGCATAAAATTAAGTTGCCTTCGCAAAACCAACAGCGTGCTTGCCAAGATCATAAACTGTGAAATACTTGCGAAGGAAGACGTCGCCTGGAAATTCCAAGTCAAATAAACACACAGAATTAGCAGAAACTTTGCTGACCAATAATCCAAAGTGATCCACCTGGAAGGTTGATATCCAAACCAGTGAAAGCAGAAATACAAGTGCCTTGAACATCGAGGATGTAATCGCTCCCCTTCAGAGGATAGGCCTGCCCATCGAAATAGAAACTAAGCTCAGGGAGACTTGGAACTTTTGAGCAGTCAATCTGGTATTGTCCGTTCCACGACTTCTTAGCACCAATCTGAGTATTCAGCATTTCGGCGATATCAGTGGGAAGTGCGATAAGAGAGGTGCCTGTGGATGTCACATAAGAATCAAAGTTCCACTGTAGCTTGTGCATTGTATTACCTGTGTCAATTGCGGCACCTGTATTCTCAAGCTCCAACACGTCATCACCAAAGCTGACCTTTTCAAGCTCAACCTCCCAGTAAGCCTTGCGACGCACAGGTACATAAGTGATTTTTCCTGAATATGCAGTGTGATCGATACCACCAAACACAGCTTCGCCACCGTCCTGATCCGATGAGCCAAGGCGGAAGGAGAAAACAGGTTCATCAAGAAGGCCTCGATTAATCATACTGTAGAAAGGGGGGGTAATATGATTAACAGAGATAGTGTCGTAGCCAAGCCCGAGGATTCCATCGAACCTTGAATGAATCAAAAAGATATTTACGCAGAGAGGACATGTCATGGACTTACTTTCCAAAAGCAAATGCAAGCCCAGGCTCTTTGATAGCCTCAGCAAAATCCTGCGCAGGAATTTCAAGGTCTCCAATGGTCAGAACATCTTGGGATACAAAACCCTCCATAGAGCCCGATCCGTATCGAATGGAAAACTCGGACCCGTTTGCTTTATATGTAGAAGATTGAGAAGAGTCGTACTTGGCATGAAGGAAACAAGCAATGGATGTACACCGAACGCTCGGTACCCACAGATTGCTCGACCTACAGAGAACCGTGTGAGTTAACAGTAGAATTTGAGAGCATATTTGCGCACCCTGTGTCGAGAATGACCTTGAACTGAGGATGACGTAAGCGAGAGAATGCGAAATACATGGACAGTACTTGCCGTCTGGGGTGGGTTACCAAGGGAGATCTCAGAATAATACTGTGCATTCATGAAATCTGTGGAGCAATGAAGCGGGAAATATATGATTACGCCTGAGAGTACACACTGGACAGGGGAACATTATGGCCACCCTGGGTCCACAGGAGTTGTTCACCATCCTCGAAAGCGGGACGGTCGAGTCGACGGCCGGCGCCACCCAGTCCCATGAGGGGAGACTGAGGGGACGCGCCATACTTGCCAGCGAGGTAAGCACTCTCGAGGGCGGGGTTGTTGCTAGCGGGTGGGAGCTTCTTGAGTTTAAGCTTGTGCACACCGCCAGCGTTAGCAAAGGGTAGTAAGGCGAGGAGCAAGGGAGTGTGGAAGATCATGGTTGGGAGTCAGGAACCCCCACAACGCGCAGTGTCACGTCATTTGTCGGCATATTCCGCGTCAACTGTCACACGGGCATCCAATCAACATTACCGACGAGCACCGGGGAATTGCCTATTTTACCGTTTTCGATGTTTCGGCAATCATGCCGCATCCGAAATTCCCAAGCCTGGTGGCATCCACATACTTTCAGTTCATCTCCATGAGTTCACGGTCGCGTCGAGACACCCTGTCGAATGTCGAGTCTCTCATTCTTTCTCAGGCTGTTTGGGAGCATGGCGCTAATGCATGGCAAGTTGTGGCGAAGGTTCTTTCCAATCATTCCTTGATTTCTCGTCCGAAATCCTTCTTCACTGCTCAGGTTCGTCCCCATCCTTGCGTCGTGACCAGCTACCGCATACTTACTCACCCCAGTCCTCACAAGTAATGTACCAAAACCTTATGCAAGAAGCAGGGCTTGAAAGGTAAGAATTTACTACCTATTTCATTACCCATCCCAATGAAACTCCAAGAACCGAGGCTTGTGACGCTATCCATTGTGCGTCATTCTTACTTTCCTCAATTCCATCTTATCATATCCTTCAGCGCCTTTAAATCATAAGCTAGCAGAAAAATTCTATAAAGCGCGTGTGCAAGAGCTTCGCGAACAAATTCTTGCTGAAGAGGAGAAGTTCAAGTGCGTTTTATCAATTGCGACTTTCTTCTCGTCATCATAATACCTTAGAACAATTGCTTCTGAGATAGAGGCTATACGCGCTGGGAATTTCGATGCTGAAATTACTGCAAAGATTACTGGCACTCCGGTTGGGTCAACAAAACCAATGTCGGAAAATCGAGTTTGTGCAACAACCAAATTGTGGTTCTCATCTTCTCATGATCTCTTAGGCTCCTGTCATAACACCTTCGGACGAGCTTTTTGGCGGATCCGACTTGAGTGGAGTTTCTGTCACTCCTTCTTCTCCTTCCCAGACACAGGTAATGCACATATATTTACCGACTATCCCAACTCATAGTGGCAACATCCAAGTCTGCTGCCACCTGCCTGCTACAACAACAAGATGAAGCACTTGGAGACTCGATACAGTCGCCTATAGTCCTTCAAGGCACACCAACTGATCTACCCACTCCTGTCTTGGCAAATGTGCCGCCCAGAGGAGATGTTGAGAAAGAAAAGATGGTGACAGAGACTGCTGATCGAACTTCCTCCGAACTCTTGAAGCCGACATCATGTTCACCTCCCCCGACATACAGACAAGTAACTGGCGAGGGGGCGGAGCATACGGCCAATGCTCTAGACAGGACACAGGAGGAGGAGGAGGAGGAAGAGGAGGAGGAGGAAGAAGAAGAAGAAGAAGAAGAAGAAGAAGACGCAGACGAAAATGAAGTGGTTAATGCAGTGACAGCAAAGGTGCAGGAGAATGTCGAATCTAAGGAGCTTACGCAAGAGGAAATTAAAAATAAGGAACCACCCTCACACACACCAGAAGCACCTGATACGTTGGCCAGTTCCGAAGAAGGATTGGTTCCTGTTCAAGCTGAAATACCGGAGTCACCAGAATCAGCTCCTAAATCAAAGGCGGAGGCAGAGGTTTCAGTGGAGGATGGTGAGTCTTCTGGAGAAGAACCACTGACTGCCTCGCGACGTAAGTCTTACAACGTCCGCATCTTAAATTCTGCTCATTGTCCTCAGGGTCCACAAGGCGACGCCGTTCTACGTTATCTCCCATGCAACAGGTGCAAGTTCGCGGGAAATCTCGTCGTCAAAGACATGAGAGTCTGGTTAATAACACAAAGGATGAATCAGAAGTCGAAACGGAAGATATTGAGGATATTCAAGAGGAAACCAGTAAATTGGAAACGGATCGAGATGCCTCACCAACACTGGGCGGAGTCCGACGTGGACAAGGTATCAAAATGATGTATCCTATCTTTCTGACACGTTGACACGGTGATTTAGGGAAACGTAAGGCGTCATTTGTTGAGGGAGTTGACTCGCCTCGCGATAAGAAGCGAACACGAGATGACTCAGAGCCGATGGACGAAGATGAGGCGGGTAAGCATAACCACTACTGTATACTTTTCCCTCGTGATTCACGTCTGGACTATGCAGGACAAAGTCACGGACGTGGACGCCGCCCTGGTATCCGTTCCGAAGGGCATAAGCGATTCCAAGCTGTGATTGGCATGCTACATTCTCAAATATCCCAGCACCGTAACGGTAACATCTTCCACAATCCCATCAAGAACTCCGAAGCTCCCGACTATCACGAGATTGTTAAGCGGCCGATGGACCTGAAAACGATCAAAGTGAGGGTAAAAGACGGTTCAATCGGAAACTCCTTGGAATACCAGAGGGACATCATGCTTATGTTTGCCAATGCCATGATGTACAATCGGCCTGGGTCAGACGTACATGCAATGGCGGAAGATGTCTGTTCACTACTTTCCTGTTGATTCTCAAGTTATGTGCTGATCATTCGTCGCCAGATGATGGTTGAAAGTGAGGGTCATATCAATGCGTTCCGCCAAACCGAAGGTCTTGTCCGGAATGCTCGCCACGTTTAGCATCTCTTCACTGTTGTCTTTACTGATTTGTACCCTTATTTTGTACCCTTATTGTCAAGAACATTTGTTTAACTGGATTGTATATTTGTTTGTGAAGATAATACATGGGTAGATGAGAATACATATGGATATGGTACAGAAAGCTATGACGGACTCAACAACATTGGATCAAAACCATGGATGATACATTTCTCCCATTTTCGCAAGTTGAATAGGGTTAGTTGCACTTGAAATAAGATTTGTTACGGTTTGAATGACTGGGACATTGGTGACCGCCTGAATGGCATGAGTACAGCATAAGAGGCTCCACAAAACACTCACTTGTTCTCTTTCAATCTTGCAAGCCATACTTTCAGCCCGTTTGACTACACCATCAACATTTGCAGACACGCTTTGTCTAAAGATTGCATCCGTCTGCCAGGCTTGGTTCCGCATAGCCATCCAAGAGTTAACCTCGTCACGACTATACAGACAAAGACTTTGTTCCAATTCGAACTATGAAAGTGTCAATCGATGGAAACCAAAAGAGATAGAATCCTGACCTCTGGCTCTGTCAGTGAACGGGCAATAGCAAGGATGCCTGAAGTAATCAAGCCTTCTATATAAATGGGTCCCACAAAGTGTTGCATGTTTGGGGTGAAGCGGAAGGGAACAACATCGTTGGTAGCAAAAAGCGGCATAACATTTGATACACCTGGCATGAGGACATTATAGTATTTTCTTGTAGACTGCATGCATCAACTAACCTGGCAGAAGTTCGGACATAGCAATCAATCCCGTTGAGCAAGAAACGTGGAATCTATGAGGATGTCTGCTTGAAAGACAAAGGACATATGTCATGAAAGCGGTAGAGGCAATCTGAAGGGTAAATTGTTTTCTCATTCGCCACAATTCGTCAGAGTTTGCCATTGTACTGATCATATACTGAGACAAAGGTTGAGTAACACAATCTTATGCAGACGCAGGTACATACACGAGTGATGAGATCTTCAGGGACCATTTTGACGGTGACTTCATCGTATATGTCCTTTTTCAGGGTCAAATACTCTGTTTTTGTCAGCTGTTGTTCAATAAGTCACTGCACCCGATCGGCGAGATGATATTAAGACTTTACCTGTCGCGAAGTCGATTGTCGGAACTCTTTCAAGACCTTTTTGACCTTTTCGCCGGAGTACAAAATCGGCTCCTCCTTCGAAATCCCTATCGAATTACAGTGTCGATCATAGATATCGCCCAACGGAATGTACGAGGCATCCATTTGTACCAGGCGAACGAGCGGGCTGAATGAGACAGCCGCTGGAAGATGAAAGTGAAGATTTCGCTTTCTACTCTCCTTTTTTCGGCTTAAAGTGCTGACAAGCCGGTAAGAGAATAGTCGTAATTAGAAGCATGTCGACTACTATACCTATTGAATGTCCGAAGCAGCTGGGACACCCGATCCTCCCGTCGATACTGTCGATAACCAGGTAGTTGAACAGCAAATGCAATTCTTGAATTATCACTTCCATAGAGGGTAAATCTCCTCCAAGATATTCCGCTAGAGCGACAGTTTTCGACTTTGGGACCAAACTTTTGAATCCTCACGAAGTTTTGATTACTGTCCTTCTCCTGATGAAGAACTTTCAGGTCACAGAACTCACAAAAAGAAGTTATGCAAACCTCTGTGTATTGTCCCGGAACTTCAATCTCGTCAACTTTACTGTACTGAAATTCAGTGAGGTAGTGGCTAAGCATTGCAAGCTGCTGAACGCGAGGCCGGGCATCCAGGAAACCTTCATATCGATCTCGCCACTGTTGAAGTCTCTGGACATACTCATACAGGTTAGGCTTGCTATGCAAAAAGTCGTCCTCGTAATCTTTCTGGATATTATCGTGAGTAATGTAAAGGACCTCGAAGAAACATAGATCGAAGGATAGATAACTCACTCTGACGGGGTGGGGTATATTAGCTGCCATTCGAAGTATGGTATCAACGGTATGCTGCACAAGAAGTCCGTCGTCATCAGGCGAGTTCATTCGTACGACATAATTCTACAAAGGTGTGAAGCCGCTTGAGGTAATGAAGATACCATCACTTTACCTGAACCGCATCTTGCAAAAGCAAACAGATATTTCTGTATATGTCCTCGTCTGCTGTTAACTTGAACTTGTGTGATATTTGTTCTACCATCGTTTCCAGGCTTAAAATCAGCAGCGGGAATGAGGTCTTGAGCACGTTGAGGATCTCATCAACATGTTCCGCGGGTTGACGTGGTTGATTTGTGGTATCTGGAGCCAACGGTTGGCTCGGATGACTAACATCTGTAGGTGCAGCAGGCGTATTCTGTGGGGCCTCGCCGTTTTCGCGCGATGAATCTGGAGCAGGAGGATTTCCTGTTGCCGCCCGAGCAGCTTGCATCTTCTCTTGATTTTTTTTGAACATCAGCAACTCATCCCGAGTCGTCCGTATTTGATAGAACAGTGCCTGCCGCAATATATGGTAAAGAACATAAGTTAGGCAAAGCGGATAAGACTTGCCTGGGGATAAAGTCTCGCCAGATTCATGAGCACATACTTCGCTTGTTTGAACTCCCGGTGGGAAAGTGACAGGAGGAGCGGGGGTATGAGGGGGATCCAAAACCAATATGCTGCATCTCCCTTGTAGGTATCAAAGGCCCGAGAAACAGTCAGATTATTGTCATCAAGGCTGAGCAACCACAGAATACGCGCAAGTAACGGTCGGCTTTTACCACTCTTGTATTGTCCTGCAGCTTGCATGTAACAACTGACGGCATTAGCGGCGAGAGTGAGGTCGTTCCCATTTTCCTTGAACATGCGATCATTATAACGGCCCCACTCAGCCCATCCTTTTGCTTGGTTCATGTCGAGTTGAACAGCCTGGCCAAATGCATGGTTGGCCTCATCATTGCGGCCAAACCGGGCGTAGAACATGCCTTTCAGAGTATGGAACTCCGCCTTCTGGGACGCAGAGAAGAACATCAGATTAGTGTTGTTTATAACCTCCAAACCGGCCTGAAGATCATTGGGCTTTTGATAATGACATCGGGCCTGCTCACGGAGCTTCAAGAAGGCTTCTGAAATCTCAATATTGGGCAGGGTATAGATTTTTGTAAGAGATGTGAAGCAGACGTCAAGGAGGTCGTGACGACGAGCGACATGGGCGAATCGATTAATGATCCATGCCGTTTCGTGATAGCCACGGTAACCATAGGTCGTATTGTTAGTGCCTGTGCTGGCTGGAGGTTGATTTGGAGGAGATATGAGGGGGATGTATGCGTTGTTAATAGAATGGAATACATTTTGTCTCCAAGCGACGAGATCGCTCCAGATGCTGATGTCGTCATGCAGGTTGGGAAGACGTTCACGCCACGCTTGAAGCACCATCTTGAGTTCCGATGACTTCTTCTCCAGATTTTGTGCATTTGTCTGCGATAAAGAGCCAAATATCTGAACGGCTTCTTGTAACTCGACGAATTGTTGAAAGTGTTGCAGTAAAGGAACATGTGCAGCCGAAAGATGCGGCGGCAGACTGATCCACTTCCTCAAAGATAGCTGCATTGCGTCCTCGAGAATTCTCGTAAACTCGACGTTCTTTTCCAGACCTGCAGGCATCTTCAAAAGAGCCACGAAAGCCTCAAAAACTCTACGACGGGGAGTCGGGGTTTCGGGAAGCTGGTTGATTTGTTCTTCGAGAGTCTCTCTTTGAGCCGCCCATTCGACCGTTCTCCAAGCGCTTTCCAGGAGCAGTTCCTGGTTCCCTTCGTTCCGAGCTAAGTCATGAAGGAGGTCCCATTGTTGCAACTTCTCGGCAGATAGAATCCAATGATCCTCCCAAAGACAATATTCTGATTCAGAAAAAGGGATGGAACCTGCACGAGCCTTGTTCTGGGCAGATTCATAAGCAAGCGATGCCTGTTCCCACATTCCATTTTGTTCAAAAGCGAGGGCAATGTTTGTATCTTGATGAAGGCAGCGACGTCGCCATACACCATAGAACAAGTCTTCTTCACCGAGCTCCGCATAGACGTCGGCGAGAGAGTCATAGACATAATCGCGCACAGTAGGGTCGTCGTCTTTGACTTGATCGAATGATGCTCCAAGGATCTCTAGTGCAATATACCAGGCACCAAATGTCTTGGCAAGAAACTTGACGAGATGAGGTGGAAGGGTCATCGAAAGAGAACATGCTTGGATGCCGGCGAGCAAGGTTTGGACAACGTTCGGTCGCAGGTGGGCTTGGCGTATGTGGTAATCTTTGCTCAAGAGATTGATAAGGTGTAGAGAAAGATCGCCTTGCTCGCGACGTGATAGACAAGACCAGACTGAAGGAAATACAGCGACCCATGTGTCATGAGCTACTTGAGGATCAAGGAATAGAAGTCGCTGGACTGGTTGAATGATTGCACGGATTTTGGGACGAGAAATTGGCGGAGAATCCGTAGTGTTCGATCTACGGTCGAACGTCGTCAAAGCATCCATGTCGGATGACCCTAGAATCAGGTGTAATGCAAGGTGAATCCAGTTATGGTCGGCTAGAGGTTCCCAACTTTGCACACCAAAGACGTATGTTAGGCGGCTGAGTAAGGACCGCGGAACACTGACGTCCAGAAGGTCCATAAACTTCTCTCGAAGCACAGGGTCCTTTGCACGGCAACCTAGGAAAAACGAATGCTCCAATCGTGTGGTTAGGTCGCTTCGTCGCAGAGTAGGTTCCGTATAAATCTCATAGATGAGCTCGAGATATGGGTGGAATATAGTTTCTGAACGGCTTTCGTAGGATGCCATCTTCAACAATAGGCTGGCCTTCTCTTTCATAGTGGGATAGGGTTCCGGTGTTGGTTTTGCCCAAGTACGAGCAATATCCAGAATGTAACGTAGAAGGGGTGTACTCTTGGATTTCTCTACGAGGTGCACAAGGGTACTGAGCAGCACCCGACGTTGTTCTCCGAGGTGAGCTACCGATATTTCACATATCTCGATGATCATTTTGAGGAGTCTCACGCCATTTTCTAAAGCTGGTGTCGAGATGCTGCTGCTTTGGGTGTGATCCCGAGCAAGTTTGCTGAGGAGTTTTCCGAGAGATTGGCTAAAAGGATCAATTCTTTCTGGCACAACTTTTACCACCGACTTGAGCATGAGTAGTGTTCCCCGAAGAGCGGATGAATTGCGTAGGCCATCGTTAATCGCCGTGTAAACGAAAGTATGGAAGTCAGATAACTCGCTAGATTGCTCATCATCTTCTTTTGGTAGAGGGAATAGTCTTATGAGTTGATCAAACACGGGATGCAGGGCTTCATTCAGCCCGTAATCCTCTGTAACCAATCCTTTCCTAACAAGTTTCTGCAAAATTGGAGCGTTTGTCATAAACCAGAAATCATTTTGCTCTCCTGCAATGACTTGGAGAACTTTTGCGGATGCGAGAGCTTGGGCAAGAACTTGTTCGTTGGAAAGTTCATTCTGATGGGCATGATTAGTCAGGTTCTGGTTGAAGGGATCGATCACCCATACCTGTTCTAGTGCTCGTGAAAAGAACCGAAGACCAACAGTTACATCTGTCCAGCCTTTTGGACCAACAAGTCTTTGCAACAAAGGCAGGGCTCGTGGTATGAGAGTTGCCCTTGCGCTTGGTTCATGCGGTATGCAACACAGTCTCACAAGGTAGCTGACCATATTTTCTCGATAACCGAGCGGCGTCAACCAAAGCAGATCTGTCCTGTTTTGATCTGTGGTGGAGGCCATGGACTGAGTTGCCTGGGTGGCTTGTTCTTCCCAATTGAAAATCACTTGCAGAAGATCAACGGATAATAGTCGTGATTCGTGAGTCGCAGTTGTGGACATGCCCAGTTTGGTGATTGAATTGGCCATGTGGGGGATAAAAAGTGAACGAACTGGGTAGAATAAGTCAGGCTGTTTAACAATCAAGTGATAGATGGTGATTTGCTGGGCGATGCCTTCTTCGGCTAGGAGTCTACGTGTAGTTTTGGCCCATTGAGGGTGACCGGATTCGGCGGCGTCGGCACGTGGAAGGGAGGGCGCAAGAGTTGCTAGAGCTTCCTGACGAACACTGGACCTTCCTTCAGACGTTGGAGAACGAAGAAGACCTGTCCAAGCGCGTAAGATGAACTTCTGGGGTGTTTGGAACACCGCAAAGAAGCGAGCAGCAAGAAGATATGCAGCTTGTTTGACGAGGATATCTTCAGACGATTGAATGAAATGCCAGGCACACCTGATGACGTCCTTTCTGTCATCTTCAAGGAGCTCAGAGTAATATTGAACAAGAATTGTGGTGAGGTAGAGGACCTCGATTTTAAACGTGTCGTCTGCCTCAGCAAAGGCATCTGAATCGATGGGACGCCAAATATTACGGTGCATCTGATTAATAAAGGCCAGGTCGAGTAATTGTTCGCGGGGTGCTGGTCGAGTAGCATGAACAACCAGGATTGGAGTAACGACATAGCGGATGAATTGAGTCTTGTGAGACCAAGAATATGACGGGTCACGGAACCAGGTGAGGAAACGCATCAAGATATTGCGTCGGAAAGTAACATCCTCGCTCAAAGCAACATGGCGATAAAGAAAGTTGGTGATACGAACTAAGTCCATCCCTAGGTTACGTGTGAATATAGCAACAATCTCAAAAAGGAGATCGATGCGAGGGGACTGCTTCAAAGCCTCGACAAAGATATCGAGCATGACACTGTGTCTTTGTACAACTTCTGGGATAACAACAGCAGTCTGTTCGGGCTGAGAGATTTCCAAGTGCCATACGCCGAGTAGAGCATCAATGACATAGCCATTCTCGGCCAACCAGTCTGGTACAAAACGGATGAAATCACGGAAGAGAAGCATCGCAGGTAGTGTACAACTGTCTCCAGGTCCACGAAGAAAGTCTGTTGCAATGATGGATGTTCTAGAAGCCAACTCGCGCTCAAGATTAGGAGCAACTTTAGCCTCAAGTATACTCCGCAATGTCCTCATGTGTCGCGGGAAAGTTAGGTGACGCATGAAGAAGTCGATCCCATCGACTGGATACCGGTCAAGGTATTTTCCTAGTGGCTCAGAAAAGGGACTTTGATTTGAGAGACACATCTGAGATTCAGTTTGCACGACTGAGTTGACAAGGTTCTCAAGAAAGATATTTGCAGCGGAAGGTAAGAGGTGGAAGATGTTGGCTAAACGCACTAATTTTGTGATGCTTTCATTGTTTGTAAGAGGGACGGTGAGCATCGCGGGGTCGGCAACAATCCGGAAATGATCAAGCAGTTTATGTCCAATTTCCACCTTGAAATAATTGGTTAGAAGCTCCAAGAGGCGAGCAAGCCCTTCCAAGCCAGGAACAGACAGCCGTTTAGGATCAGCGAGGTTCATCAGGATAGGGCGTAAACCGGTTTGTAGAAGTTCCTTCGGGAGGCGGCTTTGATGTGTGAGAACCATACGAAGCCCTTCATGCGCAACATCTTTGATCTCAGACGAGGGGGAGTATAAAGACTTAAAGTACAAACTCGTCACCCTGGACAAGATCACTAATTTAGTCAATCGGTTATGATACGAGAACTGACCTTTGCCTTGTCTGAGCCTGGCGTTGGAAAAAATCAGTGAGAGGCATCGAAGCCGTCAAAAGCTTGATACAGGCGACACGCAGTTGAACAACTTCAAGGGCACTCTGACGGCCTGGTGATCGGCCCAGCAGGGCATTATCTTCGGCATCCGCTAGAGCAAGGGTTTCGTGGAGGAGGCGTAGTAGTTCATCATTCAATTCAACAAGCGGAGGGTCCAGGCTGATACAATAACGAATTGCTTCCATCATTCCAATTTGCTTCATGAAAGGAAGGGCTCTTAGAGGTTTTGTGTAGATGCCCGTCACAGTACGCTCTCGATGGGGCATTAAAAGGTCGACTGCGGGGCGTCCGCTCAACGAAACCAAGAACTCTATACAAGCCTGAGCAGCTTGTCGAACGACAGAATTTGAACTCTGAAGCTCGGGAGAAAACAAGCCGACAAGATGAACGAGTTTGGTCCTTGCAAGGCCTAGGTTGTCTCCGTGAAATTCGAGCTCAGATGTGCAAATGCGGAGCACGCTGAGTAGGAGGTCAGTAACTTCATTGACATCTCGAGGGAGGTCACGAGGAAGGTCCTTCAAAACATGAAGAAGGGTCCGGATAAGGTCAATTTCACGTTCCATGACCCACTTTGTTCCATAGGCAGGGATAGAGGAAAGGTTCTTAATGCCTTGGCATCCAGCACTCTTGTGGATCCATGAATCTTCGAGGCATAGTCCCGTAATTCGATTTGCTATCTGATGCAATATGCCCATGATGTCCTGCGAGGTGACAATCGGACTGTTTGGTGCAACAAGGTCTTGCAAAATAAGCACAAAGATAGACTGAGCGGCTTTGGCTTGAGCTCCTTGATCACGGGCAAGGCCATAAGGAAGGGAATCGAGGAAAGATGAGAGTAGCCCGCTGATTGGTGTTCGAGCTCCCGACACACGCGAATGGTTACGCCGAACCTCGACCTCAAAAGCATACTGTGCAACCTTTCGTATAAATGATTCGGCTCGAGGCTGAAGGTCAGGAATATTCAGTCCGTCGAAGATACCTTCCATCCCTTGTACAAAGACATCCTCCAGGTTTTGGCCCGAAATGCCCTGAAAAGTGTTCAATCAATGAGAAGCAGAGCATTTACATATACTAACCTCATGAAGCATAACTGTCACGCAGTTCTCCAATAGAGTGTATGAGTGGCCTCGATCGAACGACGACCCCTTGGAAAGCGTCCTGCAAGCCAAAGACATGACCGGACCTAAATCCAATTTCTCTCCTGATCCCCCAAAAGTGATCGCCACCTTCGCTAGCTCTGAGTGCTGGCGATATCTCAGAGCGGGCTCCTTTGTCAGTAAACGACGATTTCTTCCACCCAATTTTCCCAATATCCGAATGGTGGTATGGGCAGGATGGTGATTTGCAGGCAAAGGCTTCAAATGACCATGAAGAGCTTCCATCAGCTCGCGGAGAACCGTGCTGAGAGTCGGATCGAGGAAATCAGGAGTAAGGTTGTCGATACAAAGCTCAAGAGTTCGAAGGCCTTGCGAAACCAACTCTGGGCCACCTCGCAAGGCAAGCGCCAGAGGTTGCATGAGGTAGTTAAGATGAGGAAGGAGGTGAGTCAGGCGTAATGGGACCGTCAGACATAATTCAACAATCATATCTCGCGTGGGGCCCTCGGAAGCCATGAGTTGGCGATTCAGGCTATCCAGCATTTCAGGCAACAAAGGCAGGACAGCAGTGTAGAGGAGCTCAAATCTGCCCCCGCCCCCGCCAATAGCTCTGAAAAGGGCACGAAGCAGATGGAAGTAGTTCGTCGGCTTGGAAGCCTTTGCCGCCAACGGGAAACAGTCCATCAGGAGCTTGGGTAAATGTGTCTTCAATATGACCTCATTTGTGCTTGCGTACGCTGCCACGGCACCGAAAGCCATCTTGAACAGTCGTATGGTAGCAGCGGCAGTCATATCATCGTATTCTCCAAGGAGATGGAGACGATCCACCAAATAACTGAGTACGACGGCAAGGAGAATTGGGGATGTAGGCTCCCGAGTAAGAAGGAATTGGCAGAGGTTTAGGAGAATCATCCGCTTGGAAGCGCATTTGAAGAAAAAGTCCATCTTGACCGTCCACACTTCCTGGAAAACGTGTGGGTTCATTTCGAGGTGCGTGTATCCAAACCAGTCAATTATGTCGCTTTGGTCGTTGATACGAGGATCCGGGTCGAAGAGTGACATGCACTTTATACATCCCTCAAATAACCGGAGATACACGTCACCATCTAGTGGCGTCGCGTTACACTTCTTCATAGCTGTAAGACAAACACGGAAACCATGTAAGAGGGTCCTGAACATTAGGCGTGATTCTAAAAGGCCGGTAAGTCACTCAAACTTGTTTTAACCAGGTACGAAATCTAACCATGGATGAACTCCTCGGGCTTTTCCATTGCGTAGATAGCGCCACCCACAGGTCGCGATTTCTCGATGAACGCAGAGTCGATGATCACTGCTTCACTGTCGTCTTTCAGTTGTGTAGCACTCGTCGAGACCTCGTCTTGAATCAGGGCAAGAGCTTCCAATCGCTCCAGGCACGATTCAAACATGGACGATACAAGCCGTGCAGCTTCTTTTTCATCACCTTTGGCGACAATGGCCTCAGTCAACCCGAAGAGCATCTTGGCCGACATCGTATGGAGATTATTCCCAAGAGCAGGATTGTGGATTATCTTGGAAAAGACATGGACCGAACGTGCTAGCTGCTGCGGTGTCAGCTCGTTTCGAATATGATGCACCAAATCAGCGATGGCGCTATACACCACGGCCCTGATCATCCTCAGTACAAAACTACTTGGCAGTTGATTACATTATCCATACCTGAGTATCTCTTTACTGCTGACGCCCTTTCCAAGCAAAACGTCCTCATCAAGGAGTTTATCAAGATGAGGCAAGAGTGCCTTGCGAGCACTGAGCCCCATGAGATGGCGAAAGACAACCATGAGTTCCTATGCCTACGCATCAGTAAGAATCGAGGTCAACTAAAAAGCGATCAAGACCTTTCGCAAAGTGATACCATTCGGAGGGCAATCTTGCAGCATACGCAGGGCAATAAGGATGAGAGTTTCGGAAGCCGATTCATCAGGTTCTCCAGAAAACCTTGTTACATATGCAACATACGAGAGAACCTGCGCAATGTAAACCAGATTGTTTATTAATCAAGGTCATCCTGTGCTTACCTTGATCTGACAATGCAGGAAGTCGGAATACGCATTAGCGTTTTTTATGGACGGCGATATCCCAGACCAAATTCCGCCCATCGCTTCGTAGTCTTCACGTGCCTTTTGCTGCGCAGGCGACTGGAGTGCAAGAACCTCGAATGCGGGGGGTATCGTTGCGTGAATATGAGGCGAAACCATTGGCCGATGTATCTGAGAAATAATAACGATTATCATAGCCATTTCTCCGAGCACTTTAAAGCTTCGTATGCTTGAAGGGATGACGTTGGGTTCGAGAGGTGCTGAATCTTCGGAAAAGGCGTTAATCACGACCTCTTTCAGGCTGTGCAAGCCTTCCTTGAATATAGCCAGGAATTCAGTTAAGAAGTCTTCAGTGAGGGCTCTATAGCTGCGAGTAAAGTCGAGAAGAGTCTTGGATGCCAGAGAACCGTTCTCCTCGTTGTCTCTACGGAGTATCTGCAGCATGCAGGTGTATATCTGCGGAACATAAGGCCTAACTGCCTCATTGACAGGAAGCCTATTCATAATCTCAAGCAAAAGCCTGCGAAATTGATATTCGACAGTCTCCTTCTGGAGGACCACTTCGCCGTTGCGCAAGAGGTCGAGCACGGCGGGGATGAGAACGGGAATCGCTCGTATCGACTCGATGTCTCGAATGGTGTCGATCATTTCGCGTATTTCTGCAGCAACTGTGTGCTTCGTTTTAAGGTCTAGCCATAAGTGGAGGATTAACGAGGGTTTAGCGCCGAAATACAGGTGCCAGCAACAGCGACGTACCTATGTTAGGATCTGCTATCCTACCGGCGCGTATTTCTAGGTCAGATGTGGTGCCCAGGTGCGGACTGGGCTCCATGGCTGGCAAAACCTCGCGAGGTGCACAGTTAGGACGAGGGACGATTGCCTATTTTGGAGAAACGCGATATTTGCGTGTTTGTTGACTATTTGATTATAATTCTAATTGATGATCAATCAATTCCCCGCTCGGCATTTCGCACTTTGGGTGGGTGATCTCTGTGATCTTACAATCTATCACAGGGGCTATACTTACCTTACCAGGATGTAACAGATTGGAACAAGTACTGATCTACAACGGAATAGAGGCTGATGAAGGCATCGCGACGTGAATGATGCAATCGCGGGCGGGTGAGACTGACGACCATCGACTTTTGTGTTTCCACTTTCTTGATACCGACGGGACGAGCACCGTCATGTCCCCCCTCTCCGGAGCATAAGCTCATCAATCGGTGTGCACTCTCCTTTGCTCGACTCTTTGGAGCAGGACTCTCAAGGCGCACTCACACCTTCGTTCCTGTTTCGCTCTTTAATCCGATATTCGTTCTTCTTCTGGCCTGTCTGGACTGGTCTTTCCCTTTCTACCCCGCGCTTGATTATGGATGTATCCAACTTCGACGACTTCACTCACCATTCTGATTAGTACGTATGAATTCCCACCCTCTTGCTTTACAAAATTGACTTGTATCCAGTTCAATAATATCTTCTTTTCTTCTCGGAACAGTTTTCATCACCAGCTTAAACTACTCATTCCAATGGATACGCGGTGTTTTTCCTCGTATCAAGACGTGGATACTCCGGAAGCGCTCCCCGTCCAACGATGCGGAGAAAAATACCTCCGACAAGGCTTCCGTCTTTACCTCGCTCGATAACATTCGCTCGGGGGAGAATCTGAGTCTTGTATTCACCCTGTCGCTCTGCTTCCTCATGGCGAGTATCGCATTTTTCGGTTCTTTGTTGTCCTTTCCTGTAAATGGAGGTGCTACATGCTGTATGTCTCTCAATAATCCGTTTTGCGCTTTAAACTCATGCGCCTAGCCTTTCTTGTCGCTTGGGGAGGCGTGGCAACGCAAACAGCTAGTGTTGTCGGAATCTTTGCTCTTCTCCTTGAACTGAGAGATCTAGGAGTTCCTGATTTGGATCATTATGCATCTCTTGTTGTGCTGGTCATCGAAATAGGTGATTTTACTACCGTGTTGAGAGTATAGGTCACGCTTGACATCGTTCTCAGTCCTCATTATAACCAATAATGCTGTTGGGATTGGTACTTTGAAGTCTCTTGAGTATGCTGTGTCTTTCTCTCACCTGTGACGTTGACTGATCTCTGAATAGTCCTTTTAATCCGGCAAACGAGGTCATTTGCTATCAGAAACAGTATGTCCAAGGTATCCACTCTATCTTACTGTTCTCATTTTCTATGCTAGTATCCTTGCTACTGCCCTGACAAGTTCACTCATCGCTCTGTTCCTTGAGATTTATGTGCTTGTGCGGTTCGGTTTACTACTTGCACGGCGCGCGACTTTGACAAGTCAGCTTCCTGCCGCTCTGTACGATGGGAGAATCAGAAAAGCGCTGTCTTTATTACTCCTTGAAGTGTTGACAATTGGGCCCTCGGCGGCACACGTCAACGTCGCCGCAGACTTTGTTCCCCTCAGTATAGGAACCCTCATTGTACTTTGTAAAGACTTGGTTTTCTTCTCAAGCCGGTTGAAGACTCATGACACATTCTAGGGACATTCAATACCTACAAGTCTGGTCGAGAGGATAAAATCGACGACATGTTTAATCCCAATGATCAACCTCTTTTTCGGTCGACCTGGTTTAGCAGTTCTTCTGAGAATTCCGAGACGGAAATGCCTGCAATGCTACCTCCCGAAGCGATGATAAATCATCCTTTTTCGGCTCAATACGAACGAAAAACATCCGAGTCTACGATTAGTACGACGACTGAAGAGGGGGTTGTCCATACGCTTGAGCGTCTGATACCCCAAACAGCAAGAGGAGTGGTAATGGCGACTGTAGCACGTCCAACGCAAGCCAAGATATCGCATGTTCCACGGAACAGATTGTCGAGTGTAGCGGAAGTAGACGTGACGAGCCCAGAGTCTGTATCACCGACCAACATCCTGATGGGCTATTGGCACGAGGAAGGCCACAAGCGGAAGGGACGAAGTGGGGGAGACAATAGTAAGCGGGAGACTGGGGCATCCACGGTGAGGACGGGAGAGGGATTCTCGTATATGGTCCAAGGACTTTCGTTCCCCATGCCGCCTGTTACATCGCCTGCTGATACGACAATTCGATATTCGAGTTCGACATTGGCATCGACAGAGGGTGAGGAGGGGAAAAAGGTGCACTTGTTGACCTTTGCATCGCCATTCCGGAAAGAGGGTAGACAGGTTACGTAATTATAATACACTTGGACACGGACGAACATGGCGTCGAGCGAACTGCTGAAGCAGATCCAGGCTGGCAAGAAACTGAAAAAGGCAGAGACGAACGACCGCAGCGGCCCCGTTCTCGATACGCCCGGCAAATCTGTAGGCGGCGGCGGCGGCGGCGGTGGTGTGAGCGGTGGGGGCGTGCGCGTACCTGCAGGTGGTGGCGGCGGTGGACCACCTCAGCTGGGGGGGCTGTTTGCAGGCGGGATGCCGAAACTGAAGCCTGCAGGGCAGAACAAGCCTGGTGAGCTAGAACGGACCAGCGCAGAGATTGTCTGACACGCAGCAGCAGCGAATCTAGCAAAGCCACCGTCGATCCCCAAGCGAGAAGCGCCAACGACGCCCGCAAGAAGCGTGCCGAGTGTGCCGCCGCCTGCGCCAACGCTCCCAGTGCGGACAGCGCCTGCAGTGCCAGACTCTGCGCCACCTGCCCCGCGCAGAGCACCGCCCCCTATCCACACGCCAGCCCCGCCAGCGCGTCCATCGCCTGCGATTCCTCCCCGCAACGCCGCGCCATCTCCTTCCTCGTCGCGGCCAGTGCCTGCAGTGCCCCCTCGCCTGCCTAACCGCGCCCCGCCCACTCTGCCGGGTCGCCCATCTAGTACAGTCACGCCTAGACTAGTCCCACCCCCGCCGCCTGGTGCAAGTATGAGGTCAGTTGCATCCACTCCGTCTTTCAGGGCAGTCCCACCGCCACCATCGACATCGACTCCTGCGAGAGCAGTCCCACCGCCGCCATCCACTTCTGCGCGAGCAGTCCCACCTCCCCCTCCCCCAATCGGCAGGGCAGTTCCACCCCCGCCGGTCCCACCTTCGCACTCCAGCACCAGCGCCTCTTCTCCAGTGAGAGCGGCACCACCTCCTCCCCCTGCGCGCAAGCCGCTGCCCACCAGCGACACCATTCCCGCACCGCCTCCACGCGTTCGCGCATTATCTGAAGCAGATCCTCCGCCTGCGCGGGCACCGCCACCACCGCCTCCAGCGCCTCCTCGCTCCAGTGTATTGCCTCCTAACCAGCCTCCCCCGCCACCACCTCCAGCACCTCCTCGCTCAAGTGTGATGATCCAGTCGCCTCCTAATCAGCCTCCCCCGCCACCACCTTCAGCACCTCGCTCAAGTGTGATGACCCAGTCTCCTCCCAGTCAGTCGCCATCTCGGCGAGTACCGTCCTTCCACGTTAATCAGATCAATGGCACAGCGCCATCTCGTAAAAGTAAGCAATGTGTCAGAAACCAATTCTTTTTTTATTAACTGTCTCCAGTCCCTTCACCCCCGGCGACGTCTGGTGGACACACGTTCCCCGTATCAGACTTTCCTCCGCCGAGAGAGTTCCAGGCCCAGGCCAGGACATATACGAGTGGACGGTCGAGCGGGAGCAATTTTGATTTAAAAGCATTGTAGACTACAGAATGTATGCGGGGACATTACGGATGAATAAACACTAACGGAGTAATTAATTGTTGGCGCGTCGCCGAGGTTGTTTGTCAACGCGTCACGCGTGCAGAGTTTGACACGTCAGTATCTCGGTGACTTTATAAAGCAAGACCGTCCAAGCTACCCTCACCACATCATGCGCCTCTCCCCCCTGTGCATCCTCGCCCTCGCCTCTGTGGCTCTGGGCGACGCCGCATCAGATGTCCTCAAGCTGACCTCGCTCAACTTTGACAACACCATTAAGAACCATCAGCTCATCCTTGTCGAGTTCTTCGCGCCCTGGTACGTCCTCTTTCTATCTCGTCTTCACGCGGCGTCCAACGTCTTCAAGGTGTGGCCACTGCAAAGCCCTTGCCCCTCACTACGAAGAGGCCGCCACCGCTCTCAAGGAGAAGGACATCGCCCTTGCCAGTGTCGACTGTGTCGACCAGGCAGATCTCTGCCAGGCCAATGAAGTCCAGGGTTACCCGTACGCTGACTTTCCGTCGCGTGATCACGACGCTCACATCCCCTAGAACGCTCAAAGTCTTCAAAAACGGTGTACCCGCCGACTACCACGGTCCTCGCAAGGCCGATGGCATAATCAGCTACATGGTCAAGTAAGTTGTCGTGTCTTGTCCATTGTGACGACGGTTCTCATTCCCGCAGACAATCCCTTCCCGCCGTGTCCGAGGTCACCGCCGAGAACCATGAAGAATTCATAAAAGCCGACAAATTCGTCGTTGTCGCCTACCTTCCCACTTCCACCTCCAGCCCCGCATCCGAGTTCAGCGCCGTCGCCGAGAAACACCGCGACGATTATCTCTTCGGTTCAACCACCGACAAGGAGGCCGCCAAGGCTGCCGGTGTCACTGCTCCTGCCGTCGTCGTCTACCGCACATACGACGAGCCCCAATCCGTCTACCCCTACCCCGTCGCCGGCGCCAAGGACACCGACTTTGAGGAGTGGCTCACCGAACTCGCCGTCCCCGTCATCGACGAGGTCAGCGGCGAAAACTACCAGATCTACGCTACCAGCCACAAACCCTTGGCCTACTACTTCCTCGACCCTACTTCAGACAGCAAGGATGCTGCAATCGAAGCTATCAGGCCCGTCGCGAAAAAGTACAAGTCTAAAGTCAACTTTGTCTGGATCGACGCTATCAAGTTTGGTGACCACGCGAAAGCGCTTAATCTCGCAGAAGCCAAGTGGCCTGCGTTTGTTGTGCAAAACCTCAAGGAGCAGCTCAAATACCCCTTGGACCAGAGCAAGGAGGTCACTCCCGAGGCTGTTGGTGAATGGATTGAACAATACCTCGCCGGCAAGATTGAGCCTACACTCAAGAGCCAGCCGATCCCTGAGACTCAGGATAACGCTGTCTACACCCTCGTCGGCAAGTCCTTTGACCAGGTCGTCTTCGATGATTCGAAGGACGTCTTTGTCGAGTTTTACGCTTCGTGGTATGTTCCTTGCTGCATTTGTGTCACATTATGTGCTTACTACATCCGTAAAAGGTGTGGCCACTGCAAGCGTCTGGCACCTGTCTGGGAAAATCTCGCCGAGAACTTTGCCGACCGCAAGGGACTTGTCATGTATGTTGACGTCTCATTCAAACTGTCATCTTTCAGACACTCATCTTGTTGTTTAGTGCCAAGATGGAGGCGCAGGAGAACGATCTCCCCGCTAGCGTTCCTTTCCGCATTTCTGGCTTCCCTACTTTGAAGTTCAAGCCTGCTGGTTCCCGCGAGTTCATTGACTATGAGGGTGATCGTTCGCTGGAAAGCCTGACCACCTTCCTTGAGGAACACGCCAAAAACCCGCTCACCCCCGTTGTCGTCGCCGAGCCCGCTGGACAAGTACCGCTCACCGCCACTAATGCTTCTTCAGAACATGGCGCTCATGATGAGCTCTGAGTAGTTACTATAACATAAGTATTATAGTTACAGAAACATTATACAGCATGTTTCTGTTGTACGTAACTTACCCTGACTCAAAATTCTACTAAAGTCAGCCAGCCTGGGACGGACGAAAAGCAGCTACATTGAAAGTAAATAATCTCTATATATGGAATACGATCATGAACCACTCTTCTGTGCAGTCTGCGCTAGTTCCTTCCTCGACTTGTAAAAGTCGGAAAATGATAGCCTTACGCCGAGGAAGCGAGAATCGAGGTCAGAATGGACCTGCAAGTGGTGCACGATTGTCTGTGCACGCTCTGTGAAGGAAGAACCGTACTCCCCCAGCCTTTCGAGCAGGCCAGGTAATGGCGAGTCTTTGCTGGGCTTATCGTGACGAACATGGCCAGTGTATACGCCCTTCAGAGACAGTCAGTCAGCCGGAAGGTCTTCACAAGTAATTTGCATACCCGTTGAGCATCCAACTCTTCGTCACGCCGTGAAGATTCAGTTAGACAATAGTTATAAAAGTTGTCCTGCCAAAACATCTATGAGCGTCTGCTTAGTTAAGATCTTCTGAAAGGTATATACCACTGCTTCACGGTATTGTAGAATGGTCGAGAATATTTCTTTGACCTGGCTCAGAATCACCTCCTGTTTTGGCATTAGCCAAATTGTTCCCTCGTGCATAGAAAGTAACGAACCTCCTTTCCAGTTTTCGAACTCAGCAGCAGCACCTTTCTAGCCATTCGATCAAGGTAGGTTTGATGAGCATCCAAAAGTGCATCCAGATCTCCTTCTTTCTTGTTCAAGAAATCAGTCAAAACCTTCCATGAGCATTCAATAACCTCCAAGTGACAGTGCGCCTGCATCTGGCGGATAAAGTGAATCATCTCCGTCATGACAATCCGGACTTTATGCCATTCAATTTCCAGCTCTTTGCATCCTAATGAGTGGGAATTTAATGACGACTGTACAAGACCCATACCTGGAACACGGAGGAAATTTCGCGTACCGCCGACTGTTCGCAACCAGCCGGCATTCAGAGCAATTTCGATCCGTTTCATCTGCCAAAGATGTCTGAAAAGTTTGAGGTATGTCTCCATCGAGACTGGATCAAGCACGGTATCAATTGGTGCGTCGACTTTGTATTCCAAAGTGAAAACGTCCCAGCCAATTTCGCCATGTGAGTATTCAAGCATTCGGGCGTCCAGTCGTCGCCGGACGTCCAACGGATCATGAATAGCATTGGACGACCGTAAAGCAGTGTCTAGATGAGCCGTTAGGTTATGGCGGTATAATGTGTTGGCTGGCCGCGCGAGACTGGGTCTGCACAGAAACATAATTAGTCAATGACATTGACCAGAGGTACCATCCTGGTATTACCCCAGTGCTTCCATAAGCCTATCCACAAAGTCACCATGACCCAATAGCAAGTAATTCTTGAGAGCCGAAAGGTGATCTAGCAGTCTGAATTTTCCGATGAAAACTTCAAACAATCGCTGGCTGGCGACTTGATATGCAGCATCTATGGACCGTTCAAGGCCAGCTATATCGCTGTACTTGAGGGCTATTCATACATCAGCCTTGTTTGCAAGAGCACTAGAATGCTTGACTAACTGCCCCCAGTATCACTCATCTTTTCGCGAGTAATAACCCAGTCGCTGTCCTGGCAACTATACCGAATAAAGTTCAAGCTTTTTCCAGTCGAGAAGATCTATTAAATGGACGGATTCTTAGCGCCTTGGTCTATCCAATTTTAATGGACATACTTTTCGTCCAAAGGCCTCCCCTACAAACATGGGGAGCATCTCCTTCCGGAATTGATATTTGGTTTCCCACAGCTTGAGACCATTTTCACGTCCGAGCATATCATCAGAATTCCCGCCGAACGCTCCGTCGACTGAAGGCTGGCCTATTCCACCTGCCAAGGGAGAAGGGTGTGCAAATTGAGCTTGTGTCATAGATTGATCCAACGTTACGAAAAACTCTGCAAACGGGTCATAGAGTTCCCCAGAAAAAAGCCACTTGTGAAGAGTAGCAAAGAAAGGCTTTGACACCTGTAACCTATGTTTTAATCTCCATGGTGTGGAATGTTCGAGAAAGAGACGAACCTCTTCCAGCAATTGATCGGTGAATTTGCGAACGAAAGGGTCACCGTTATCAGCGTACCCATGTATGAGATTGACGAGAGCGCCGCCATGTGTGCCTTGCTACTTTGTCACAACAGGAATGGAAATGATACTTCAACACTGACCTCGGGCAGCCTCAACACAAACACTCATCATTCGCAAGCGCAATCTCCAGTCATTAATCCATACGTCCAACCTTCGCAAAGTCAAGGTTGAAGTTTCGTTACTATCGCGGGAAGTATCGTCGGATGATATCGTGGTTTCTGACCGAGTTGTTTTTGAAGCCATCTGTGATTCAAGGACAGCAATCAGTCGGTAATACTGAGTGAGCTGCGCTTGTAGATGATGGCAAAGGCTTTGCTTGATCATGCCAACTGCTGCGGCTGCCTCGGTCTCTTGTACATATGACTCTACACGAATGTAAAGATATCCCACTTCTGATAGCGAATGAATGAGGGCCTTTGTTGGGGCTGCTATAATGTGCTCCTGTAGTTAATCTGAAGTTCACCGCACGACACAGTCCAAGTACTATTGAACGCACCAAATCATCAACAAAAACAAGCGTGTTGTCTATGTTCAAACCGTTCTCAGAAGAGAATCGGATATACTTTCCAGAAATCCCTTGTAGCAGATACAGTGCATCGCGAAGAAGAAGCTGTTCGGAGAGCTGTGCAAGGCCTAAAGATAGTCGTTAAAAGAAGCAAACAGGGGAAACATTTTGATATAGAAACACCATTCTCGGCACGATACTCTTTCAAAAGCTCAGCTCTCGATGTTCCTTGGGAGACCGGTGTTCGAGGGGGTTCATGACCATTGGGACTGGGAATTTTCGATCGTCGAGATGGTGGAGGGGGGACTAGTGATGGTAGGAAGGATGCAGAGGATTTCGTGGAGGTTGCGAGGCTCAGAAGAAACAACACAGAAGCATGTTTTCTTGACAGCACAGGCTACGGAGGTCGCCTTCAAGGTTTGACAGATATTGACAAAGGACTTACCTGATCAAGGAGCCGCGACAGCAAATTTGTGAATTTAATGGAGTCAGGACGTGGAGAAGCTTGAAGTACTATAGATTTCAGCCGAGTCAGCTAACCAAAATACTCGAGCCTGGACCCTTACAGTGTCGTTTGACTTGATCAGAAAGATAACCCAGGTCAGGTTCTTGATTCTGGCCAATGTGACTGGAACCTCAGATTCATCATGTGGACAAACAAGAATGTCAATGAGCTCACCTTGTCAAGATGTCGTGACAATGAGAAACGAGTTCATCTCTGAGATTACGATCGTCTCTTGCTGAAGGAACCACAGAGGACACGAGGGACTCGAGAGAAGATACAAAGGTTGTCATCCTCGTTAAGTTAAAAGATAGCTGTAAAGTGGTTGGTCAAAGTTGGAATAGCCTTCAGGAATGGTAAGAAAAAAGTACATACTCACGAAGTTCAAACACGCTGCCAGACGCGTCTGTTCTGTCACGTGAGAACAGGGAGTGTGTATTTGATATGGTCACGTGCTCGTAACCGGACATTGGTTCGACTCCGCCTGCCCATTTTGTTAGTGAGTATCGCTTAATCCAGGTCTATCGTGGCCTGTTCCTGCGGACATGTACATAGCTACTATCTGTTGAGATCACGCGTTACACCGTGCGCACTGGCTTTGGTTACCGGAAGTCAGGGCGGCAGTCAGGGTCATAAGCCT